>JAIWQS010000159.1:0-120795 GCA_029891385.1 Erythroxylum novogranatense | reverse complement strand
TCAATAAGTTGTATTGCACCACCATTCTGCCAACGCTATCCACTCACTCCATTTCTGAGGTTTTTCTCCACAAAAGCATCGTAAATGTGTCTCAAGAATTTTGTTCATCGCTTCTGTCTTTCCATCCATTTATGGATGGTAGGCAGTAGAACACTTCAACTTAATCCCCTGCAACTGAAGAAGTTCTTACAAAACTTTACTCAAAAAGATCGAGTCTCTGTCATTAACAATTGACTTTGGCATACCATATAATTTAAACACATTATTGAGGAATATTTTAGCTACGTCACAAGCGAAATAAGGGTGTTTAACAGGAATAAAATGGAAATACTTAGTAAATCGATCCACCACCTCTAGGATAACCGATTTTCACTTTGAAACAAGGAGCCCTCCACAAAAACAATACTCACCTCCTTCCAGCTGCCTTTTGGTATCTTGAGAGGTTGCAGTAACCCAGATAAGTAGAGTTGTCAGGTTTATTTTTTTGGCAGCTCATGTAATTTTGAACATGAGCTCGCACATTCCGAGCCATGCCTTTCCAGAAAACATTTTTTTTCAACTTCTTCATAGTAGCCACTGCACCTGCATGTCCTCCCATGGCATCGTCGTGACTAATGCCAATGATTGTTGACAATTTTTTTTGTTAGCACCCACTACTAGGCGCCCCTTCCACCTTAATAACCCATCCTTCCATTCATAAACACTAGATTTAATATTGTTGGATTCTAACTTCCTAATTAAATCATGAATAGCTCCATCTTCTTGCCAACTTTTTTCTTTTTCTAACAATTCACCTTGCATTTGTATTACGGACATCATCAACATTTCTGCACTAGTGATCCTTGAGAGAGAATCCGCAACGATGTTCTCCTTACCACTTCGATATTGCACTTCACAATCATAGCCCAGGAGCTTCGGTAATCACGACTGCTGAAATGGAGTCGATAGACACTATTCAAGCAAGTATTTCAAGCTCCGATGATCTATTTTGACTATGAAAGATTTGAAACTTAGATAGTGATGCCAATGCTTGATGGCCTTAAATAATGCCAAAAATTCTTTTTCATATGTAAATAAGCCATGGTGCCTCCTTGTTAGTGACTTACTTAGGAAAGCGATGGGGTGACCTTCTTGTTGTCCCTTGCCTGCTTGCATCAACTTCTATTACAAAAGTTTTTGAAAAATCTAATAATGCCAACACCGAAGCTAACACAATTGCTTCTTTCAATTTCTCAAAAGTTGTTTGTTCCTCCTATTGCCATTTCCAACTGGTCAGTCGTTCCTTCTTGAGCAATTCGGTTAACGGTTTTACCAACATCTTGTACCCTTTAATGAACCTTCGGTCGTACCCAGTGATTCCCAGAAACTACCGTAAGTCCTTAACGCACTTTGGCTCAGGCCACTCTTCAATTGTTTTGACCTTTCGAAGATCAGTTGCCATACCCTCCCAGGAATTCCACCTGATGAGCCCCAAAAACACATTTGTTTCCTCACAAAAGTGGTTGATTTTTCAATAATGTCCGAAGGGCCACCGAGATATGTTCTACGTGCAACGGTAATGATGAACTGTAGATTAGTATATCATCAAAAATACTAAGATGAAATGACACAAATATGGGTTAAATAATTCATTCATTAATCTTTGAAATGTTGATGGTGTGTTCCTCAACTGGAAGGGCATCATCAAAAACTCATAATATCCCTCATGTGTTTTAAAGGCCACCTTCGGAAAATTTTCTGGTTACATTAGAATTTGGTGATAACCCGAACACAGGACCAATTTGGAGAACCAGCTGGCTTCATGCAATTCATCTAACAATTCTTTGATGAGGGTATCGAAAACTTGACTTTCACCGTATGTTTGTTTAGCTCCTAATAGTCCACACACATGCGCCATGAATTGTCCTTCTTTTTTATGAGAACTACCGACGATGCGTATGGTCCGTAATTGTGGCAGATGAACCCTTGCTTCATGAATTCATTGACAAATTGTTCTATTACATCTTTCTGAGTCCTTGAATAGCGATATGGTCACATATTGATTGCGTTGACTCCTTCTTTCAGCACAATTTGGTGGATATACTTGCGATCAGGAGGAAGATGGGATGGTTCCTAAAATACCTCTGCATAATTAGACAATATGACATTAATATTGTCAAACACGCTCCCCTGCTCCTTTTCCATTCACATTTGTTGTAATTAATATTCGATAAGAGTAGAAAGTTGCATCATGAGTAGCTGGTTGCTCGAAGAATATTATATAGCCTTTTGAAATTCTTTGCTCCATCTAACTCTTGATTTGCCTTTTGGATTTTCCTGCAGAGTCATCATTTTCCCTTTCTCAAGTAAACGTCATCATCTGTTTTTTAAAGTTACACAACAAGTTGTTTAACTCCACCAACAATTGAACACCCAAAATGACCCCTAACCATAATACCAGAGCATCCATGTTGAATTGCGTACCTTGCATAGTCCATACAAAGTTTCTACAACACTGTCGACATTCTAATTGTAAGCCTCCTCCAACCATAATTGAAATGGGTTTAATCTCTTTGAGGTTACAATTTCCTTTTCTTGTCACTGCAATATTTATAAAATTGTGTGTGTTGTCGTTATTAATGAGTATATAAATTCTCCTTCACTGATGCATTCCCATTAATCGCATTTGCTTAAATTCTGTCTTCCCCGATAATCCCAATATAGCTTGCATGGAAACTATAGGACAATCTTCGTCTCCGCACCCTTCCTCCAGTTCTTCCTCCTTCTGGTCTGATGACATTTTTCCACTATTATTCTCTTTAGAAACTACAGTTGCCTCTTTTTACATTTATGATCCAATGTATGCTTCTCATCACACCAAAAACAAAGCCACTTTGCCCTTTTATCATCGAAATCTCTACTACTGATTGGTTTAGAAGATTTATAAGATCTCAACGATGGTGATCATAACGTTGAAGGAGGTGTAGGTAGTATACCTTCTATGCTTGGACTTCGAGCAATTGTTGTTAAATGAGGTGACCTGAAGGTTGAATTGAAATTACCTTCATTAGTCACACTCTTTGTTGCATGGGTTCGATTCAACATCGTATTTTTAGTCAACATCAATATTACTTCCTGTTTTTGAGGTAAGGTGTAGGCTTAATTTAACAAGTGAGGTTCGTGTAGTTTCATCGTAACTCCAATTTTCGATTTTTAAGTCCTTTAACAAAAAAATTGACTAAGTACTCCTCTAGACGCAAAAGTCTATTGGAGCGATGATCGAACTGAGCACAATATTCTAATACCGTTCAGTGTTGCTCCAATTCCTTAAAATCCCCCACTGGATCATCAAAATTTTCTGCGTCAAATATCTGTTTGAGAGCCTTCGTAAATTCTACCCACTCCACCATCTTTGTCTTACTATGATTTCTGATGAATAAACAAATAACATTCCGGGGCTCATTCATCCGTGTGAAGGATGGCTACATTCAACTTCATTTTCTCCCGGGTCTGGTCTAATTGGAAAAACTGTTTACAGGGATACAACCACAACTTAATGTTTTCCTTGTCGAACGAAGGGAACTCGATTCTACTCAACCTCGTCGATGTAACATTTCCTGCCCCTTCATATCATGTCTGACTCTTCTGGGGCATGTGTTCTGCTGTACCACTTACCTCCCCCTGTTTTTGGCAACCCTAGCAGAAGCACGGTTCGCAACTCTAACATTTCTTTTTCTAGTTTTTCCATTTTGATTTGAACTTCCAATAGTAGTTGCTCACTCCTATCCTGAAATTCCAAGAGCATTCATTCATGTCGACTCTATGTTTAAAAGAACAATTTCTCACTCTGACCATGCGCTTCCAAAAAACTTTTCAAATTTTCTTCCAATCGTCAAAACTCTGCTCCTCTTGTCCCTTCTGTCATTATCTGTCCAGATTCGTTCGCTCTGATACAAGTTGATAAAGTTTTGATTCAGTCATACAATCGTAATCATACAATATTATCCTTCGAGGAACAGAAAATACGTTTTGGAGAGAGAAGAAATTACAAAAGATTGACAACAGAGAGAAAAAATGATTTCATTTCATTCGTATCAAAAAACATGTTCGTATAGTCTTTGGAGTCGCATTAATACAAATGCGAGTTATCCAATATGCTCGAGTACAGGATGTCATCCTGAGGTTTTATTTAAACTCTTCGTATAATACTAGTTAATTTTCGGAGTCTTCCACTATCCTTCCTCACACTTCTTCGTCTTCGTCAATCTCAACAACGTATATGTAGTCTTATCTTATATTTTTATAAAGAGACTATTTTCAATATTCAAACCTATGAGCTGAATTAAGATAATGTCTTGTCGACCTACCCCTTCAGGTCACTAAACATACAAGCTAAGAGAGAGGATATATAAGATGTTTCCTGTTGAGGTGGTGAATCCCCAAATCTAACTGCACCTGGACTGCCACTTCATCTACCCTTCTTGCCAGGTTCATCTCGCCATGTCTTCTTTTCTTTGAAATTTTCTTTTGGTTCTCACTTTCTCCATCTTTTTATT
This sequence comes from Erythroxylum novogranatense, assembly GCA_029891385.1. NCBI lineage: Eukaryota > Viridiplantae > Streptophyta > Magnoliopsida > Malpighiales > Erythroxylaceae > Erythroxylum > Erythroxylum novogranatense. Next base: position 116,260 of record JAIWQS010000159.1, on the reverse strand, counting down.
ATAACCTCATCTGATCCCTTTTCTTACTTAACTAGGTTTCAGAGCTTGGTAGTGGAAAAAGTGGAGGTTCCTAGCCACTTAACCGACAATGCACTCTTTCAACTATTTCACTAATTTCTTTACCCAGCTCATCGTTATCTAGAATCAATTCCCATATTGACCTGGAAATCTCTAACACTTGGAATGGTCAGGTTCAAATTGTCAACTATATATTTTTCCAGACCATCCCCATAGGCTCTTCTGTAATCTTAATGAACTTTACTCGAATCAAGATGTCAGAAGTTTATAATTACTTCAATAACAAAGTCAACCAAAACCACATTATGACTGACTAGATAGTCAAAATCTTAAATCATACTGAAAAAACATAGGACTTAAAACCCCAAGATTATTAAAGCACACAAATAGGAATGCACGTGTGAAAATAGTAAGCATAATAAAAGACTACAAGGAAAAACGGTGACATAAGAAACGTACTCAAGCTCTTAACAAAGAGCTTCCTATTATTCTCTTTTGGTTTGTTTCTCTGCTCCAAGGTTTTTTTTTACAAGGAAAAGAAACAAAAGAAACTATCACTCGACCCATATCACCCTACAAACGTAGGGTTCTACGGTAAAGAGCTCCATTCATGTCTTGGTGCAGTACTTCCTTACTGCTCGTCGGAGGCTCCTGAAGGATATGCAGACCCAGTCCTGTTAAGGAGGCTAGGGTAGCCAGTCTATCTGCACACTAATTCCTTTCTCGATATGTATGCTTAAGTTACACCTCCCATGCTAGAAGCATCAACTCTCAGATACTTGTCACGAAAAAATTAATATCAGTCATATCGCTAATAGAAGAGGAGAGAATGTTAATAACTTCTAGCGAGTCCACTTCGACTATCACGCGACGATATCTTCACTCCCACGCCAGCATGAGTCCTAAATGCAGTCCCCAAAGTTCGGCAGCTAGAGAATCGCCTACTCCTATATTCTGTAGGAAACCTACACACCAGTGACCTTGGCAGGTCCTAATTATGTTGCCTACTAAGGCATTGTTGGATCCCATTTTCACTACTCTATCCATATTAATCTTGACCCATCGCTTCGGGCTATTTAAAACCTTGCTCTGTTCAGCCATTCTTATAGTAGTGTTCTTAAGCTCTTCTTGTGAAGAAATGAACAAGACTAAACATTAGCTCTTTGATATGCCTAAAAACATTAACCACCCCTGTCGTCCCGTTACACTTATTTCCTCACATTAGCAGATTGAATGATATATCACAACTAAGATTGAAAGCCTCATATTGTATAAACACACCAAAGACCATGACAATTGGTAAAAAAACAAAAACTTGTCATAACCATGAAAGTTGGTTAAAAAAAACTGTCATACTCTTAAGCAACAAAAAACTATATATAGAAACACCACTTTTTTTTAGAAAAAGAAAGATGGACTTTTTGCAGATTATGACCATGTTTGACAATTAGCTTATTGCATTAGCTATCAACTGTTAGTTGATAACTGATTATATCAGTTGATTTGACCAGTAGATTGCATTAGTTATTTGTTAGAGATATTTTGTAAAATTAGCTGTTTAATATTAGCGTTTATGTGTAAAATGATTTATGATGACATGATTTTAAAAAAATTATAAGGGGATGAATATTATATATCTTAGTATTTCGTTGAATATTCTTATAAGAATTTAGATTTTAGAGAAGTCATATTCACTCCAACGATTTGAGCCACATCATTGGGCCCCCAAAATTTTAAAATATTATATATATATATATATATATATATACCCTCTATCTTAAATTCTTGGCTTCGTTATTGTATTCACCTATACAGCTTCCTCATCTATGAATTCGTTTAAAGTCAATATTTTATTTCTAACCTATAGCTACATAAAACAATTATAAGAACAAACATTGTTCCTAAACGTAGATATCTAGGAACCTCAAGTAGGTTGTCTTATTTACTAAAAATTGTTGTATATTAGAACTAACAAAAATATGATGCGTGTAGTATTTAATTTCAACTTAATCAAGAATACAGTTTAAATAGCAAAATATTAAGCAACTTAGCAATAGAATTTAAAGGGTACAATTGTCTTTTCATAGTTAAAATTTTGGCTGTTGGATGAAAATGCTCCTATATAGGAGCATTTTCATTTTTGGTCATTTGTCTTAAATCAGCCGATAAAGGAGCTACTCTCGAAACATATTTAGTAGTTGTTTGAAGAGTCAAACAGTTGAAAACAATAAATCAGCTAAAAAAATAGCTGATTGGTAAGTAACCAAATGAGACCTATATGTCAAACTCATAGTGTTTTTCATAATTCTCAATTCTTTCTAATCAAATTAATTCATAATTTGAAGTTTATAATTTCCTCTTAGCATATAAAATATTAACAAAAATCTTTAGGACTAGAATTTGATTACATTAACTCCTTTCTTTACTCATTTTGAAAAGTAAGAATTTATAAATTTACCTTTTTGAATATTTTAGCATTCTTATTTTATTTTTAATTGACTATAATCTTATGACTTGCACCACACTAGTGTATAGATCTAACGTACACTTTGATTGCCACATTGGGTTAATCGCATGAGATCATGAAATAATTTAATATTATTTCTTCAAATTTAATAAAAAATTCACAACTTTGAATTTTGATATATGACTAAAATTATATTAACGTTTTTATCATAATATAATTTGAGTCTTAATATTTTGAGATGTTCAATTTAAGTTATAATATTTTCAAAAGCGTCATAATAAATTCTAAGTAAGAAAAATTTAGCGAGATTAATCACTCGTTAGTAAAATATCACCTTAATATTGTTTGTTAATTTTTCAATCTAATAGTGAGATTTATCTAAACATATAAAAGATTTCTTACAATAATAATTATTAATCCTTAATTAAGATAGTTAATATATTAAAATACCTAATTAATAAAACTACGTTGTGAATTACGAATTGAAGGTTCGTCCAAATCCCTAATTCAACAACTTAGCTTCCCCTCCCTTCTCCTCCCCTCACCATGCACTATTACTTCTCTGGAATTTTTCGCTTCTCTCTCCGAAGGTGGCCATCTGCTCTCTCGTGCTTTTACTCGCTCACGTTGCACACCAGCGTATTCTCGCTTTGTCTCAACTAGGGATGGCGGTGGATTTTCAACCAATTAATATCCGCACCAATTCAGCCAATGGATTTGGATATGGACAATGCGTCGTAAGAACCGATGGATATGGATATGGATATGAGTTGAGTCAAAAAATGGATATGGATATGAGTTGAGTAAAACCAACCATGGATACCCATATCCTACACTTTTTTTATTAACTCTATTTTTCTATTTTTTCTTGAATATTTATGGTTAAATATAATAAAATATTAAAATTTTATCTGAAGAAACAATTTTAAAATCTTCACTTTACTCCTCAATACTCACATTTTCATCATATTTTATTTTTTATAGGATGATAATAATGCAAATGATATGGAGATGGAGTTTGAATGTTGTAGAGTTCACGCAAAGACAATTTGAAGCTTTAGTTATTTCAATCTTTATTCCATTCTAAATTGCGAAAAATGTATGTTGTCTTTGTACTAAATATTATGATTTTATTATTCCAATTTTATGATTTTTAATACATACAAATCAAAATATTGACTTATTATTATTAAAGTTATTTTGATTTGAAGCGTTCACAAAATCTACTTTTTATATTTTCTATTTAAGTTATATTTTTATGTGTTATACTGTTACTGGATATTCAAAACTTCGAACAACCCAATGGATTTGGATATGGGTAGTAAATCATAAAAACCAATAGATATGGATATAGATATGGGTTGAGTCATAAAAATGGATATGGATATGGGTGAGTAAACCCAAACCGAACCCTACCCATTGCCATCCCTAATCTCAACACTCACATAGGGATAAAAGATTTCGATTAGGATTTGGACAAATGTAGAACAGTTTTCAATTAGAGATTATGATAATTCCTAATCTCTAATTTCATGTATTAAGACCTGTTAATCGTCCTAATTAGGGATAAGTAATAAACAATAAATCATAATGTACTAATAAAGAATTTTCATTATTTAGTTAACTTAAATATGGATTAATATAAATAATGTAATAGATTTTAAAAAAATTCAAATAGTAATCTCAATTTTTTATATATTTCAAAAATAGATACTTATAATAAAACTCAGTTTTTGGATTTAAAAATAATAAATAATATCGCATCAACATCAAAGTAATATTTGACTGATAAATGATTAATTACTTAAAATTTTTATCCACTTAAATTTTTTCTAATATTTAGAAAATATCAATGCTGAAATTAAATACTTTAAAATGTTAAAGTTTAAATTATATGTTAACGTAAACATCTTAGATTTAAAATGCACCTTTAACGAATATATTAACCGCAAAAGTTAAGAATTTATTTGTACTTTTGTCTTATAAAATTAAAAAAAAAGATAAAAAGTCATCAATGTAGAGGAAAGGAGTGAATTAATATACAACCACTTTCTTTCCGATGACACCAAGAGATTGTCCGGTCTCAAAACAAGATATAGGTCTTGATTAGTTGGTATGAAAAAAATAAAAAGAATGGATAAGGAATGAGAAGAGATGATTGGTAATATATTATAATTTGATGAAAAGTATTTTATATTCACTTTTGGGATAATACTTCATACTTTTAAATATTTATTTATATTATTTACTGTATTCATTATAATTCTTATTACCATTCCTCAAAGTGAACCAAGCACACTTGGAGAATAAAAGGATCTTCCAAGGAATTGAGAATCATGCAGCACTCACAGAGGAACATCATAAATAAACCAACATGAGAAGCACCTAAAAATGAAAGTATAACTCCCTCCTGAGCAAAGTTTTGAACAATTCTATTTCCTCTTTCAAGATTCTTCTGTCCAGAGTGGTCTTGTCAGAGCCCATGTTGAAAGAAGGAACAGAAATGATTGTTTAGGAGTTCATTTGCTAGTGACGTATACAAACTACTGTTACTTGGGAATGTTTTGGAATGCCTTTAACTGAAACTTTTTTCGTACAGAGATATGCAAGAACCAAGAAACAGCATATATTAGATACATACTACAAAGCAACAAGGATTAATAGGCATCTCCAGTATTGTTTTGTACCAAATGTAACAAATTATTCGCTCTAGTATCAAAAGAATGTTCACATTTTTGTATCATATGACATCAAGGTTTAAATACGTGTGATTGAGATACATTACGGAGCACCAAGGATAAAAAGGCATCCCCATTATTTTTTCAATCAAATGGAACAATTTTTTCTTTCTATTTGTCAAAGAATATTCATATGTGTACCTATTTATGGCAGACAAAAAGAAGGAATACACCAGCTACCTGCTGTGGTATTTTCTCAAAAAGAGATGGGTACAATGTCGCAAAATTGTACGAGTTTCATTCCTTTGGCCTCTTGCTCATGGTTTTGCGCTTGTTAACATCCAGGTATCTTTCCTCATTCTAATGGCTTTAGGTGTGACCTGCACTTGGAATAAGACACAAGAAATGTTACCGCAACATAAATAGGAACTGGAAACTGTTCAGGGCAAAGCAATTTGTCAAAATATCATACGGCAAAAATAAACAATGGTCTACCGAGATTCAATCCACATAAAGGGAACTTGGGGTTACAACTTATGATTTTAGCACAGCAGTTGTTGAGGTTAGATTAAGGTATCTGTTAAGGGCACACGCCACAACCAACATAATGTTGAACTTGATTCACTGAAAGTAGTCCCACCAGATCAGGTCTATGGCCGTCATACACATGGGAAGAAAGAAGAAAGCAGTAAATTACAACATGGTTTTATTGTTTATGTTACTTTGCGTGTTGAAATGTGCAAGTGAGGTGGATTCTGCAAGTTTCCACGTCTTCCTAGATATGTAAACCCAATTCCTCTTTTCAAATTCTTTATATGTGTTCTTGTAAGATGTGAGAAGATAAAATAGCAACTATAAGTTACCTCAATAAGCTCATCGGAAGCTACATAACCAATGGCTTCTTCAAGAGTCATCTGCCATAATTGCATTCAGAGATTAGGAGTTATGATAGATGTAAATCAAATAAAATCTATATAGAATCACACAGGAATCAAGCCTAAACCAGTCTTATAGGGTAGGACAGATTCAAACAACTTTTTATAACACACATGGAATGTTGCTGTTTTTCTCCACTTTTCATTTTGGACATCTTATGCATACAACATTCAAACAGAACACAGATTTTAAATGTTAGGAGAAAATTATCAATTGAACCCTACCGAACTAAACTTCCATGCAAAAAATCATGAAAAATTGAAATAAGTTCTAAATGTCATAAATTCTATAATCAATTGGGATAACAAATTCAAAATTCTTAAGGAACTGTGCACGTATGAATATCCTGCCCTATTTGGCTGTTTTTCTTGCGAAGTTTTTGCATAACACAAATAAGCATGTCTAATCCCTTTTCCTGGTTCTCATTAGGTGAAAGCATTAACGGGTAATTTGTGAAAAGTATCACTCTCGTGGGAAGGCAAAGGACAAACGGCTACTTTATTAACTTACCACTTTTCTATACTTTATAATAATTACTACTTTTTGATAGGAACCAGAAAAGAAAGACAATAGGAGTAACTAAATAATAGAACTTTATTGATAAATTTGAGAGCAAGAATCTTAAACTCCCAAATCAGTCCGTATGGAGAGGACTAAACTCCAAAACAAAGGAATTAATTTTCTCAAAAGCTTCCCTACTTGCTCTAAATATCAAATATTTATAATACTAGACTCCTAATCGTAATAAAAGATAGACTCCTAATCTTAATAAAAGATAAGACTCCTGATCACAATAAAAGATAGACTCCTAATCGTAATAAAAGATAAGATTCCTAATCGTGATAAAAGATAGACTTCTAATCGTAATAAAAGATAAGACTCCTAATCGTAATAAGACTCCTAATGTGTTGGAGGTGTCGTATCAATGCATCCCTCCTGGAAATTCGCCTTGTCCTCAAGGCGGAAAGAGAGAAATCTCGGCAAATTTTCCTGCTCCGTCGCTTTCAGCCAAAGCCTCTACTGGTGCGCCGTCGCCGTCTTCATCGGCCATCTCCATGAGATTGAGGGTCGCGGCCTTGCAGCGATGGCCGGCTTTGAAATACGTTGTTGTCTCTCCTGATCCCAAGTGCGCAGCATCGCTGGACGAGAAGAAGCAAAAACTGAAGCAGATGTGGAATGTTGTGCTGTTGGGTTGCTAGTGAATGGACCTACAGGTGACAAATTGGAAGTTTGGGCCTGTGAGGTATTGGGTCTATTAGAGTTGACCCATTGATTTGCTTTTGACTCATTTTTAAGATTGGTCTTTTGTTCAAACTCTAGTGCCAAACTCATAGCTCGATAGACAGATCTGGGCTTGTGGATTCTCACATCAGATTTCAATTCATCTCGCAGCCCATTAAGGAAAATACCCAAGAGACAATGTTCGGGCCAATTTTTGACTCGAGCCGAACGTTTAGCAAATTCTTGACGATATTCTTGTACTGTACCTGTTTGACGAACAACACAAAAATATTCATCGGGATTCTGGAATTCAGCGGGACCATATTGTTTTTGAAGCGCGTTCACTAACTCCTCCCAATACAAAATAGTTCTCTCGGAATTGATCCAAGAGAACAAATCAAGTGCATCACCTTCCAAATACATAGCTGCTACGTCAACTTTCGATTCTTCGGGTGTTTGATAATACCTGAAGTATTTCTCAGCCTTCAAAATCCAACCACGTGGATCACCTCCTTCGAATTTTGGGAATTCTATCTTAGTATAAGGTGGACACGTGGTACTTTTATGACCCCAATATTGTTCTCCTTCGTCCCCTGTCTCATCGTTCCATTGAGATCTTCCCCTTGTTCGTCGATCATTACTACTCTCAGGTTTCTTTCCCTTGTCAGCTTGAGCTTTCAACGCAGCTACATCAGCAACTATTGTGTCAAATATCTCAAGACGAGAGGCTATGGCAGCTAATTGTTGGGATACTGTTTCCGGTATATTATTGTGGGTTTGTGGTGGTGGGTCATTGGTGGATGAACGAGTGATGGCCATGTCTCTGATACCAATTGATAGGAACCAGAAAAGAAAGACAATAGAGTAACTAAATAATAGAACTTTATTGATAAATTTGAGAGCAAGAATCTTAAACTCCCAAATCAGTCCGTATGGAGAGGACTAAACTCCAAAACAAAGGAATTAATTTTCTCAAAAGCTTCCCTACTTGCTCTAAATATCAAATATTTATAATACTAGACTCCTAATCGTAATAAAAGATAGACTCCTAATCGTAATAAAAGATAAGACTCCTGATCACAATAAAAGATAGACTCCTAATCGTAATAAAAGATAAGATTCCTAATCGTGATAAAAGATAGACTTCTAATCGTAATAAAGATAAGACTCTAATCGTAATAAGACTCCTAATGTGTTGGAGGTGTCGTATCACTTTTCTAATAGCATTAATATCTCATCACCACATCAACAAAATTGGTGGCCATTTTTTATGGAATTGGATGGCATAACATTTGGTGAAATATATTCAACGTTAAATGAATCCATCTAATACAAAAAAATAAAAGGTTTGTGATAGAAACCAATTGCATAGCTTTTTCATATAATTTACTGTTAATTTATGCTACCAAAGTACTCATAGTGTCCAATCATACATAACTAATTGGCTATTAATCAATGACATGAGACTTCCTTCTTGTTTCTTTTTCAAGATCAAATTAGGAAGATGTTTTACACATGCTTAAGATGTAATGTGAAAAGGTTGTCATGAAATAATAGAATGCTGCCTAGAAAAAGACAATATTTGTTGCTTACCAAGCGCGGTGGGGAAAGTTTTACATTCTCATCCTTGGTAGCAGCACGCACATTAGTAAGCTCCTTAGTCCGAACTGGATTTATCTGTAACACACAAGTCATTTTAACGTGATTCAAGCTTCAAACAACGCAATTCATTTCATGACATGTATAAAACATCTTACATCAAGATCTGTATCCCTTGAATGCTCACCAACAATCATGCCATCATATGTCTGCGAAACAAAAAAAAGAAAAGCAGATGATTCAAATGAATGGTCGATGAATTATCCTAGATGATTCAAATAGAGTTTTAAAATTTGTACCAACTTTAGCTTTATTCACGGACTCTCTATTGACTCAGATAGAGTGGGACAACTAACCTCTCTCACATTCTTACCCACTCATAACTGAAATTAATAGCAGACCTTATCGCATTGGTGACATGAAAACAGGAAAATCATTCAAAAAGTCAAAAAATTTCCAATATGGTTATCATAATTCCATCTGAATTAGCTTAGGGTGAACTTGTTTTCAAACCTGCGTAGAAACTTAACTCGTACACATATGCCAAGCAGAAAGGTCTCAGTTAAATCATCTCAAGTGAGTTTTCACAACTTATACATGGAAGTTCAACACTTCTAAACAAATAACCAACAGCAATAGAACAAGAAGCTGAAAAGAAGCACAAATGTAAGAAGAAAAACCTCCATCCCAGGAGTGACAAATAGTGTTCCACGAGCTTCCAAACTCATTAGTGCATGAGATGTAATTGTACCATAGCCCATCGACACCTGTGACATGATGAGTGAAATTACATCCAAGAAAGGATTGATACAAGAAATGAAAAACAGAAAGACTAGGTACATAAAATTTTAAAGAAAATAACACGAAAAGTTGCGTATGTGATGGGAAAGAGGAATTAAAAAGTATGTTAGACATGTTCCCTCGGGTAAAATAAAATTTGTCTCTGCTTTGTGGAGGACTCATTCCTTGCCTTATTTACAGACTTGTGGACTATCATTTAATCACTCCCTACACGCTGGTAAAAAAAAAAGGCCAATGAAAACCATCAACCTTTTTGGTTACACTTATCAGCGTTCTGCTTTTTGGTTGCCAAGAAATTGCAACATGAAAGAATAGTTTGAGTAACAATTTGATATTACAACTTTTCACTTCAAACTGTCTATCCCAATTGCTCCACAGCATCCCCCTCAATTTCAGTGTAACTTTAAAACAAAGTATTAAACTCCAAAAGCAAACATGGAAAAAGGATATCTTTCCAAAAGATGGAGTTTTATTCAATTATGTATAACTGAACTCTAAAAGTTAAAAAAAAAACTAAAAACTAAAACAACTAAAAGGAGAAAACGTATCGAGTGCACATTCATTCCTATTATATCAAGTATGAGCTATTATATCCATACGTATGTGAACACGCATAACAATGAGTTACATGTATGGTTTAAAATACGGATCAAAAACTGAAACTTAAAGAAAATTCAAGCACGTCATGACTTTGGAGAGAAGCTTTAAAACTTTCTCCAGCAAGGTCCAAACTTAGTGGAGCATTAGGACTTCTGATGTATGAGAGAGAAAATACAAATATTAATATTTATTCAATCGATTGGTAGGATTCAGTTGTTTTAACGAAAATAACAACAAAAGGAACTGGTTCTTGATCAATTTATTGAAATAAGAGTCAATAATATGAACATACCAATACTCCCTTTCTAACATTGCCAAGAGGGCCCCGATATTTTGCATAGGCTACAAATTAGAACAAAAATGACAATCATGAAAAAAACCAAAGAGACAAAGTTAAGTAAAATAAGAAACTATGGACCTAATTTAGCACTCAGGAATTCAGACAAAGATAACAGGAAGGCAATAGACATTTCTTTAAGGTGAAAAAGTTGAAAGCTCTTTAACATTTACTCTAAGATTCAACATGGCCCCCAAAGTTTCTAAGAATACAATTAATCCCTTAAAGTTATGAAAGTTATGAAAATTCCGCTATTGGAACATACCTCTTTAGTCATTCACAATATAGAGTATAATGTTTCAGGAACATAGAAGACAGTACAAGACCTAAATGTATTAACATTTTCTCCATGTTTGAATGGCTATAGACAGACCAGGGACCAGAAAGTCAATACATTAGGCCAGTATGAAGTTCCAGGATAAACATCTCGAGCACTAGTTGCTGATCCTGGTCATATTATTAAAACTTCCATTCTTTATTATGATCCAAGCATCCAATTGCATGAAAATAAGAAATTAAGAAAAAGAAATGGTGATATGAAAATAAGGAAAAGGAAAAACAAAGTCTTGAGTGGAGAATAGTACTCAGAAAAGCACGATGCATAAACCCAGTTCCACGTGTGTCACTGCTAAACATGCTTCTATAACCAACTAGGCCTCTGCAACCAAGTAAAGCAACTACTATTACTAGTCGGTGAAACACTGATAGGTACATTATATATGTCTGTTGCTAATCCTCATTACATTTAGAACTCCTGTGGATTGTGTAGAAGCGAAAGAACTCCCTAAGTTTTACTTTAGCTCTGTATTACCGAGACAGGGTTTCCAGTTAGAAAAATTAGGTACAAGAAGGAATTTGCTTATTTAGGATAAGACTTGATTAGTTCATTATTCATATTGATTTCAAATTATTGTTTTAGGGTATATTTTCTCATAAGGTTTCATTTCCCCACGAATACTTGATATAGGTTTTGTTACAGTAATATTTGAATACTTTCTTCGTGAGGAACTTTAAGATTCCAATTCCCTGTCTAAGTTGTTATCCTAAAGCCTAATTTCCTCCCTCCTGTTTCACTTCGTTTCCCTTGCCTGATTTTCTTCTCCATTTCATGCCATGTATTCTTCCATCATCAATTTTTTTTCTATTTTCTATTACTTTTACCATTGACATCCCAATGGTTGATATACTACTGTTGAGATACTAAATAGCTGTAAATAGATTATACTAAGATATAGATAGGCTGTAAATAGATAAGATAGAACAAGTTTGAAATCCTTAAATTCCTACTTGTAATGTCCTATATATGGCTATATACTTCCTATTCAATATATGAGAATATATGAAAATTCTTTCCCACAACTACATTAGTCAACTTTTAAGCAGGGAATAGAGTTCCTCATAACACTATGATCATCATAAAGTCCTTCACAGCCAAGTATTAAAATTAATGTTTGAGAAGTGACCAATCTTAACTTCATGAAATTGAATAAAATTTTACTAGATAGTGATATAAAACCCAAGGAAGTTCTCTTGAATCTGCACAAAAAGCAGAATATCCATGTAATTACCCACAAATTAAATATGTTACGCCTGTAAAAGCACTATGATTTACATTTTCACTATTCTGTAGAAACTAATGGAGTTCTCTCCAAAATAAGAAAACCATAGGGGTCCAGTGCTTGGTTACTCTAAACAGAATAGGAGTTTTTGTGTCTTTATAACTAGCAATGAATTTACCAATTGTTTGAAACAAATAGTATCATGGCATTCTTTTGATAGTTTGACGTGAATTACTTGAACTAAGTTGTGCACAATGTTTGAGCAGATGTCTAGTAAAGTCTCAAAAGGGACAATACATCAAGCATGTTTGGCATGCAAACCATAATCATGTTACAAGGTACCAACCTTGATGGACAACTCAAAGACAACCTGGTCCTACCAACATTTCCAGGAACAGGACCCATGTCAACAACCTCAGCTCGTCTATGAGATAAAGATTCCATAACCAATCCCACATGCTCATCATTCACCTGCATATTGTCATAGGATGTTAAAGTAAAAAATCTTATGGGTCAAAACATATATACAATGTCTAACTGTGATTCTGACCTCGATGATCACTTCTTCAATTGGTTCAAGCTTCTGACCTTTTACAGTTTTATACCTGATAAAGCAAGAAAGTTGTTTAATTGAAAGAAGAAATCAGGTAGTAAAGATAAAATTGGCCACTGTCTTAGTACGATCCTACAAAAGAATCAGATCTATTAAGATCTACGAGGTCTTCCACTCCTTCACAGGCTGGCCTTGAGTAATACACAGACAAAAGCCAAAAAAAATCAAATGCTTATAGAAAATAATCAATGACCAGATTGACCAAAGAATAGGAGAGCATATTGATGCTCAATAAGAATCATTTAAAGAGAAAAATAGACAAACGGATATCATGATAGAATGAAAATACTTCATCAGCCATAGTCCACAAGATTCAATTGTACACGAAAGAGCAATTCAAAGAGTATAATAAATAAGAGCTCATATATGTAATCTAAGGCTGTAGAAAATGTATTAATAACCAATTAAACTGAGTTTCATTCAATTTCATCATTTTCTCATATCCTTCCTCCAGATTCTGTCCGGTTTAGCATCTTCATATTTATGCTTCCAGGGATTTGATACAGTACCATTACCATAGAAACTCTCATCTCCAAGACAAGATCTTAGCATCTTCATATTTATGCTTCCAGGGACTTGATACAGTACCATTACCACAATACAGTACCATTACCATAGAAACTCTCATCTCCAAGACAATATACAGATCATAGACAAAAATCATTGAAAAGATATTAATGTGTCAGATCCCATTTTACTCACATGACTTTAGGAGGTGAGACAGACAGCTCAAATCCTTCCCTCCTCATATTCTCAATCAGGATACCTGTAACGTACAATAGCAAATAAACATCTGACAAATACTAGAACACTTCTATGAAGTTTAAAGCAAAGAATTTAACCCAGTAGCTCCCATCCCAAAGCATTTTATATTTTGGTTTGTAAATCTAAATAAAATAGAAAAGCAAAGAAAAACAAACCAAGTTGAAGTTCTCCTCTCCCTTGAACTTCATATGAATCTGAAAGGCTTGGAAGCACATTTATAGCAAGATTTGTTTCAGCTTCAGCCATTAATCGATCACCAATTTTGCCTCCAGTCAACTACAGCAAGACCGTAGAAGAAGCATAATTACCTCATATAAGGTGATCAAAATCATTTGCTACATCATCACATTCTGCACTAGGTCAATCATGAGAATACTGTGAATATGATAGGATCCAAGAAACAGGTAAGGAAATATATGAAATTGCTATTGATTTCTGTAAAATGGGAACAAGAACAATCTGGTTTGAGGACCGGGACCTCCACCTTAGGCTCAAACACTCACACAATCAAGATAATGTAATTGCTCGCCTTCTCCCTCGTGACTTGCTTATTTATACTATGAATCTGTTATTCCTATGATTCGGTTATCTAACAACCAATCATACGGTTGTCACCACCCTACTGTACTAACGTTATATAAGCATATATATATTTATCTACTATATATGTAAATTTATTTCGAGTATTCTGATTCTACCAATACTCCCCATCGCCTTCACCTTGTCCAAAGGTGAAGGTCGAAAAATCTAGCTTGCCTGTCTTCATGTGCGGTTTTCCTCCTCCTCCAACTCCTCCTCCTGCTCGTTCTTCATCCATGACCGCCAATTTGAGCTCTACCTTCTTGCATCGGTGGCACAGGCTGAACTTCTCATCGCATCTAAAACAAAGCCCTTAGTCTTTTGTCCTCTAATTCACCCACCGTCACCTCCTAAATCCTCCCCGTCATTGCGCCTTCTTCATATTCCCCACCTTTCCCGACCACATGCTGCACCCCATGGTGCCATTTAATTCACTCATCCGCCTAAATTTCTCCTCCACCCTCGGATAGTTCCATCATCTCACCAAATTCCTAGGTTTGAGGCGCACTTCCAGAATCTCCTCCATCGGCCCATTCATGAATGTACTTTCCAAAGCGCATCGGTTAACTCGGAAGAGGGCTAGCTCAAGGAATTTACTTGTATACTCTCCCACGCATCGATCGCTTCATCGCCAAAACGTTGACATTGGGTACCTTCATGAAATTTGTCTGAAATTTTGCGTCATCGACTTTTTGCACTCTGCCAATCAACGATGGGTCGACGACTCTCCACCCATCGGAACCACGTCAAGGCGTCTCCTCCATGCTCATTCCAACCAGCTCCATCTTCTCGCTTAGTGAACCTTCCAATCGAGAAGAATCGTTCACCACAAGAGATCCATCCGTCGGGATCAGTTCCACCGAAGGTGGGCATTTCGATCGTCGGGCTTGCAATCGTGCCTCCACTCGGTGGTGGGGGGTCGTCTCCGACGTGCTCCCTTCTCCGGCGCTCTTCACGCCGGCACCCTTCACCGCGATAGCCCTCATGTCGTGGTGCCTTAGCCTCACCGGCGTCATGCTCCTTCCTTCTTGCGTCCTCATCACGCCAAGTCGCCTCCGATTCGTCCTCTTCCACCTCTATCGTTCCCTATTACATTCGGACTAAGTATTTAATAGTCGGTCAGACCCATCTTTCACTGAGCTCATGGTCGCCCATGGGCATACGGTTCCAACCCGACCCACCCAAGATCTCCTCCTTCTTGAGCAGTGTCCATCCTGTATAAACACCCTCCTTAGCCTCCTCTTTTGACCTCTTCTCATGCTCATCACCGAGGACTCCCTTCAAACAACGTCAGCCGAGTGAAGGCGTGGCGGTGCGGGACCGTCAACCCTCTTCCACGTTTGCAACACCGACAAAGATCATACTTTTATTTCGGACCTTAGGCGTTCTCCCATTTCTCGATTGATCGCCTCCATCTTCTCCCGGAGCTTGAGTGTAGTCGCCCGGATGTCGCCGCCACTCTTGAGTGGAACGAGTGATTGCTTCTCAAACTCTTGGTGAGCTTGACCGATCGCTCTGTATCTCCTCCCCATCTCGTCTCTCTTCCCGAAGGAGCTCCAAATCCTTCTCAATACCTTCCAACCTATTATCGACTTTCTTGGCGACCATTTCAGGATCAACTACGATACAGTTGATAGGATCCAAGAAACAGTAAGGAAATATATGAAATTGCTATTGATTTACGTAAATGGAACAAGAACAATCGGTTTCGAGGACCGGGACCTCCAACCTTAGGCTCAAACACTCACACAATCGATATCGTAATTGCCCGCCTTCTCCCTCGTGACTTGCTTATTTATACTATGAATCTGTTATTCCTAATGATTCGGTTAATAACAACCAATCATACGGTTGTCGCCCACCTACCGTATTAACGTTATATAAGCATATATATATTTATCTACTATATATGTAAATTTATTTCGAGTATTCTGATTCTACCGAATCTGCGACTCATCATATACTAATCAGTACACAACGGAATGTGAAGAAATATTAAGAGCCTCAAGTAATGTCCATAAGAGATGGAAAAAGATTCCAAGAGAAACTTTTGAATATCAATCTTAAGTTGCACAAGGACTGTAACAGGGCTGCATTTTTCTATCGGAAGAAAGTACAACAAGATAAAACTTGACATACTAACCAATGAAAGAGAGACAAATATGACCCATAAATATGATTAACACTTTGTGAAATGGATTATTATTTATTTGGAGTTCATATTTAGTTTGCGGATCCAAATTGATGAGCCAATATCAGCTAACTCTTGAGACATAAAAATAGCATTTAAGACTTACATGGGTACCATCTCGGCCGCCAAAGGAGAGTCATTAACACCAAAAGTCATGGAAATGGTAGGAGGATCCAACTCAATACTGTAATGCAGCCATAACCTATAATATTTTGCATTCACTTAGGACAAAATCCGATCGTTGATCTCATTTGTTGTAATCATGATACAACGCATTAAAAGAACAAATATTCGAATGAATGAATCAGTTCAAAAACAAGCTAAATTGTCAAGCTTCATGAACAAAATAAGTTGTTATATTAATCAGATTTACAACGCGATCAATGCTACTGAGGCGAAACTGCATTGATTCAAGGAAACAAAAGCTAATGATAGCCCAAAAACATCCTATCCCAAATCAATTTAATGCATGGGCACAAAGAATGAGTCACTTAAATCTTTATTCTACACCAAAGGAGGCATCAATCTTAGCACCCTTGAGAAATGTACATCAACCCAGTATTCTTGATCGAAAGAGAAGATTCATTTAAGGACCATGCTGTGTAAAAGCTAACACTTTAGGATTGAAATGTCTACTACAAGCTAGTTACCCAATTATATGTAGGAGAAAGTCCACAACATGCCAAATTACATGCATTGAGAATTACAGGGTAAAATAGTAATTCTGACCTCTTTTTCCTTTAAAAGAGCTTACTTTTCCTCGAACATTAACTTGATGTTCAATTAGCCCTTCTAATTTTATCTTGAACTTCAAAACTTTTTATGAATAAATTTAATAAATAATTATAATTTTAGTTGGCTGAAACATAACTAGACTTAGAAAATCTCAATTGTCGATACCAACAACAATTGATCCATATTACTCATGTTTCCCTCCATCTAAATTTTGCTGGAAAGTTTTACAAACAGGTCACTAGCGCAACATTTCTAGAACACGTGATTAGAAAAATATATTTGAAGTCAATCTCAATGCACTCTCATCTTTTAGTCTAGTGGGAGCATTTTTAAGTGATATTATACAAATAATTCATTTGTAATGACAATTAGACCTGATTAAATGATTTGTTACAGTATTTTTTAATCCAATAGATCTAATAAAAAAACCTTGCAAGCAATTCTTCAAAAAAAAAAACCTTGCAAGCATATTTATGAATGCACGATATTTATATTGCACGCCAAACTCAAATTCACAAACAAGAATTCAATCATTATTTAAAATGATTTTATGATGGATTCACCAAGAAATTGCTATATACAATAGATTACGCAAGAATTTGCAATCCCAATTACCATCATGCATATGCAAAATAATAAATAACACATTAAATCTTCTACTGATAGATATCTTCACTTGATGCCACTGCCCACTAAAATGAGCTGCAAATTTTTCCAGTAACCCTAATAATATTTGCTTGCATCGGCCTTTTCTAATAATATTTGAACCGTCCTATTCAACTATATCAAAGTTAGAATTGAAATTCTTTTCACATTCACATCAACTTCCCAATCATTTCTTCCTTTTAACACCACCCTATGAGCCTCTAAATCCATAACATTGATGCCTCCTACGAGCCCTTAAATCCGCAGCATTGATCCCTCTTGAAATAGAACAAGCTTATCAATCTTTTGAACGCCATGAAAAGTTGTATGACCACATTCTGGTTAAAAGATTTAAAAAAAATTAAAAGTTGAAGATCTATTTGGTAAAGAATAGAAGTTGAAGGTGCTAAGTGATCTTTCTGGAAAAGTTTAAACTAGGGTTTTCCTTTGGAATTCCACTCGAATAAAATTTAGTGGTTGTATAAAAATGTCTGTGTTTGACAAATAATGGATGCATGGGTACAGAATTAAATTTAAAGGTTTATTTGATATAACAAACTTTTGGTATTGAGTGTTGTTTGTAAAGTTCACGGACTGAAATTGGCTTTCTCATTATACTTAGTTAGGTAGAATAAAGAACCAAATATAATTTGAACATGACGTCAACACTAAATCACTACTACTAACTCTGAGGAGATACATACATGCAAACCACAAAGAGCAATTTGGTATGCTTCATAGCTGTGACAGGTGAGAACATCAGTAGAAGTAAGTATATAGTCCCAAATTCTGTTAGGCATACTTTGTAATAGCATTTGCTGCCAACAGGAAAAGAACAATATGAATAATCCACCAAAATGTGACAACATGCATTGCATCGAAGTAGATGAGCATTGGTGTGTTAACATGCAACCCTTCCCTATCACAACCACCCTGCCTCACCCCTTTAAAAAAGAAAAGCTTCTAAAATATTCTACCTACATCATGTGCAAATAAATTACTAGCATACCTCCACATTCGCCACAGATGCCCTATTGATGGACTCGCCATCCCAGCCATTGATATGATGTCACCAGCTCCCTTTGAGCCAATTAGAACCATGCTTGTACCCTTCTTCTTCATTAGCTTCACAACCTAAATGATAAACATGAATAAGTTACCAATATGAAGATACTGCTTGCAATTCTGTCATACCAATCACGAACCTAGCCATCACATCAAGTTGAAGACTTAACAATTTAGGAATAATTGTAGACCAATTCAACGGTAGCCAAAACAAATGAAGTTATTTTTTCCCAACATAAAGATGATAATGAGAGATGATGAAATATTATACTGCAAAGACTAAACTTGGTAATGGTCCTTTCAAAATTTTCATTGATGGCAATAAAACTAATGGTATACTTTTATACTTTGGCATAGCAAAAACCAATTTAAAATGAAGAATTCAAACAGTATCACCCTATTTACAAGAAAGGTAGAAGGCAGCCATTTGCTGAAACAGATCAAGCGTGAATATAAAAGAACCATGTATTCATGTTGTGAATAACAGGAAACTCATTTACCACTTTGAAATAAGAAAAATATTCTTGTACTATTCTCATCCAAGTGGAAAATTTCTACAAAAATGAATATGGGCTTCTAGTGGATCCAGTCAACACTTAAACAGAAAAGTAGCTATGAAAAACATATTTCTCAAGCAAAAATATATCAATCAAAGAATATGGTATGGAATTGGTTTATGAGATAGAAGTATGTGGCTACACTCAAAGAGGAAACTGCAAATATTTACGGATAAACTCAACAAAGATATGGAATTCTGACTGCTAAAAAGTTTGTAGTTACCCAGATAAAAATGGAAAGTGGAACATGTAAATGAAGTAAGCTTGACAAAGTATTCGATTCAACTTCTATAGGATGAGAAGGTCCTTATAAAGGAATCAAGTATTGCATCCAAGGAGTTCTGATTGAGGGTACTGACCTTTCCTTCCTCAATTTTCTCCACGCCAGATTCTGTTTCTGAAGGCCATGCACTCTGTCTCCGACATGAATGAGTCCAGAAGAAACTCGTCCAGTTAAGATTCTCCCAAGATAATAATCTTTTTCCATCATGGAAACCTAAGAATAATGTTAAAGTCTAATGTTGAAGCTCACTTTAAAACATACAGAAAAATGCATGTAAACAAGAAAATGGGAAGTAAACAGACCACCAGTAGGGACAAAATTATAGGTAAGTTCAAACTGTTGACCTGAAGTGTTATAGTCAACTACCAAAACATAGTCCTGAGAAGGATAAGAGAAATGCAACCACTATCTTATCTTTTTGTTTCCTCCAGTAGCTATGATCAATAATAAGATAGTCATCGAAGTTGATTCAATACATTGAAGCAATTTTCCAAACGATTCTCAGAATGCATAGAACCAATCACAAGTTAAATATGCTAAAACAGCAACCCAAATTCCTTAAGGAAAAGGGGACACCAAAGGGATGCTCTATAAAGAATTTCAGGAAAAGAGGTAAACTCCTTTACAGTTATGGCCATTAGATTTCTCAACTGCAGGGGCTTTACACCATAATTACCATCATGGGCAGATCCAGCTAAGGCCCAATGGGTATGTTGGGTCATAATCATCTTTAATCAAAGCCCAAAATAGAAAATTACTAAAATGACTTTCGTGATGCATGAGATTTATTATCCATAATTGCATGAAACTTTTGCTTTGAATTTAAGGATAGAAGTAATAAACAAGTCCTATGCACTTTAAATATATAGTCAAAAGAGCTCGTGCAGATCAACTCATATTCACACATTATCAAGCGACAAGTGGTTTTTCAATCACTCACTTCTGAGATTGACTCGCCTGTTGCCACTCACCAATCTTCAATCTATTTCTTTTTTTGCATTTTTCTCCTAGCAATACTAGCTTATCAATTTTCATTCAAAACTCTTTTTAAGTTAATTAAACTACTTATAAGTCATTGAATTCCACCCATCACTACCTCCCTAACTTGGACCCCAAGCTTGTTTGTCATTTGAACCATGTGGTTAAGATATTCATCAATATCAAATGACTCAAATTGCAATATTATCATATAGTGGCTATCTAAAGGTCTTTTTATAGTATCAAGTCCAAAACAGCCCTAAAATGACCAGGTAGTTGCAACATTTTCCATAAATCTCTAACATGCCAAATCTGCACACAAAATTTCAATAATGCACACATATCCCTACTTTGAGTATAAGCATATTCCTGCATCTTCTTACAGCAATTTTATAGTAGTAACTTCATCTTCATTAGTGGGAAGATACCGACACAGTTTTCTTTCATGAACACCATGCTATCACATTCTATCCAACCAAACAAGCTTCATAAATCTAGACCCAAAATCCACAACAAAGTGCTTGATTCCACAAATCCAAGATTTCCTGCAACATCAGTACTTGCTGATTTGAATTTAACTAGTGTTAGATTCAGCATTAAAGCATTTATTGTAACAACTTGATACTTAGCCAAAGAACAATACTTAATACTGAGCTAAGCATTAGAGCCATAGTAGATTAGTTGAGAATTAAAAACCAGGGCCAAAATTCTTGATATAGCAAATCTAGGTACTAGAAAACAGAAGTACTAGTAAACAGCTTCCTTGTTTGACTTTCATAGCATAAGCTGAGGCTAACTTGAGCACCACTTGGGTGGAGGTATTACCAAACATAACACAGGGAAAAAGTGAAGGAGATTAATCCAGAGAAGGCCAAAGACACGTATGCAATCAAGAATAAGATAGCAGAGATTTGTGTTCCTGAATACCTAAGCCAAAATACAAAAATAAGCATGGTGATATGCATATATATCCGAATTTTAGCTATAAAATGTAAGTACACAAGCTCGCATGAACACATTACACACAACCAAGCAACACATACAGAAGGAATTTCATTGTGCATTTAATGAACCCATAACTGTAGAAGACCAACCATCATCTGAAAAGGTGCATCAATGCTTGCTTTTGGTGAGGGAACATGTCCAATGATAGCATCAAGCAACTGGGACATATTCTTTGCATCAACAGGAGGATCTTTAGTGAAGGTGGAGGATGCCCATCCTTCTTTAGCAGATGCATAGAGAACAGGAAAATCCAGCTGCTCCTCTAAAATAAAGTAAGAAGATGTTAACACATTTAGCATTCTATTCAGTAGTTTTGCAGGTAGTAGAATTGAACAGCTCATGAAAGTGAACACAAAGAATTATAATTTCCTCTTTTTCTTTCACCTGTAGCGTCAAGGTTTGCAAAAAGATCAAACACTAAGCTCTCAACTTCATTACACCTCTCCTCAGAAACTGCATTGAAAAAGAGAAGAACATGAAGACTACTCTTAACAACATAAATTCAGAACACAATCATATTTGTCAACACAATTTGATTATAGCATATCTTATTTGTGTAAGGAACAAAGAAGTCTTGAGCATATAGCCCTTTGATTGGTTTAAGTTTGTTATAGAAAAATATAAAGACTCAGTTTGTTGCTCACTTAGTTGCCTTTCAAGCATGAATTCAACTTGTGATCACTCTCAAAACTGCAAAAGGGAGCAATTCTTAACCTAAACAAAGATATATTTCAAAAGTGGGATAATGATTTGAAAATGTTATTTCTAATAAATTCGATTTATGAATCAAGAATTCCTAAAAGTTGAGCAGGACAGGATGGTATAGCATATAGCATTTCTTTCAGGACGAAATTTGTACACTTAGAAAAGAAATTCCAAGAGAAAATGTTTATCCATATTGCAAGTTACAAGATGACATTGTTAACTGACTGAACTAACTAATCTATTTTGTCATATGTTATCTAAATTGAAACTCAAATCTTGCATTTTCATGAGAGTGAAACATAGAACATCAAACTAGAATACTAACTAACAAGCCATTCATAGGCCAACTGGTGTCATTAGCAGTTATTGAGCCCCTCAGTTATCAGGCCAAGCTCCCCAAGCTTGAATCATATGGGTTAGGATGATTGGAGAGTGTTAAGGCCATGGTTATGTTCATTTGTTTCTTATATTTATTGTTAATAGCTCTAGAGAATGTGAAGGAACAGTGAAGTATGATATTGACGGAAAAAACAGTGAATCAACATCTAGATGACACAATAGCAATGCACATTCATAGAAATGGCTTCAGTAGGAAAAAAGCAAAGTGCATTCACATCCACTACCGAATTGCATTTCTAGTTACATTTCTACTGGATGTTTGTCTTCTATCATAAGCAAAAGCCAAAATAAAACGCATGATTGGTGAACTGTACCCGAAGGCCGATCTACTTTATTCAGAAGGAGGATAGGGCGGAGACCATACTTCAATGCTTTAGCAAGAACAAATTTTGTCTGTGCAAGTGGACCTTCGCCAGCATCCACAACTAAAATTGCTCCTTCAACCATGCCAACAACCCGCTCAACCTTGTAAATATCAAACAAAACAGAACAAATCAATGAAATATTTTTTCTATATACAAATATCAAAGCCAGCTCGATTTTCTAAGCCCAATTTCAATACTTTATTTCCTAGCATTACAAAACATTGCCGGGAGCAAAGGAAACAAGGTCCCTGTAATGAAACGAATTATTTCCATCCCATGTTATTCAATTTGTTCATTTGATCATTCAACAAATCTATTTACGAAGTAAATAGGAATAGTGCAACGCAATAATCTTTTAAAGTTCCATATAGAAAGACCTCCTCGAGTTAAATTCCTACATATCTTCATGCTAAAATTTTCGAATATTAAAGTCGGATAGTGTTCAAGCAGAAAGCAAGATGTATGATGTTATAAGGCCTGAAGTGTAGGAGTAAAATGAAATAAGAACCAAAAGGGGAGGGTGCGCAGGGCATACTTCACCGCCAAAATCAGCATGTCCAGGAGTATCAACCATGTTGAGTTCATGATCCTTCCAGGAAATTGAAGTAACCTTGGAGGCAATGGTGATGCCACGCTCCCTCTCCAGGCTAATGGAGTCCATGGCTCGCTCGTGAGGGATGTCAGCTCCGCATTGCCTAAGTAGCCTGTCCATCAGCGTCGTCTTCCCATGGTCGACATGAGCAATCACTGCTACATTTCTAAGCCGACTCGGCTCCAACGATGCATCTGAAGCTTTGTTGATGGAGGTGGCGGCGGCGGCGGCGGTGGAGAATCTCCTGCAGATGCTGCCGGTTGGGTGTCTGAGAAAGGACAGGTAAGTTGCATACGAGGAGGATGAGGAGGAGGATGAGGAGGAGGATATGGATTTCCTGGAAGAGGACCAGAGAGTTCGAAGCAAAGGACCAGCCATAGCTCCGGAGTCGACACCGATACCAGTGCTTGGCCGTTTCGTAGCCCGCTCGTACTGCTTCTTACAGCGCTTGGTGTTTTATTGTTCAATTTTAGCTCTCCTCTTCTCGTTTTCTAATTTTAAATTTTTCTTTTCTTTTTTCCCTTTTGATTTATAATGATGTAAAGCCTTTTTTTATATACTAAAAAGTAATTATTTTCCGTTAATAAGCTACCAATAACAATCTTTTTACTTTTTATATACGAGGATAAATATGCCACAAGGTACCCGTCAGTGCTTTTATTGTGACAATGATTAAAATTCTTTAACTACAGTACATGATTTTATTATATAAATAAGACTCATCATAAATTTTAAAATAATCTTATTTACAGTCAGAAAATAAATAGAATATGGTTTATAAATATTATTTCAAAATTTTAAAGTATAATTTATTTATCACCATAATTTTAAAATAAATTGTTTTTAAAATTATAAATTTTCTTTAATTTTATAGTATTAATTAAAATTATCATTTACAATAATAAAATATTCTAATTTATTTATTATAAATTAACTCATCATTAACTTTTATAATTAAGTACTAATGTAATATGTTATATATGTAAAGCCCACAAAACTTACCCAGCAGACCAGACCATAAACTATTAAACATGTACAACGGAGCAGCAGTTGAAAAATTAGAGAGACCACACAAAATCAGCTTCTTTCTTCATCTTTTTCTCAATTATTTCTGGTTGGTAAGTCTGTTAAAAGTAACACCATCTTTCTAAATTGTAGCTATTGGGAGAAAGTTGTAGAGTTAACAGCCTTTAAATGTCTTAAAGCGTTGGTAAAATTGTAACTATTATTTTATGTCTTTTTGTTATTTTTATAATCCTACACTAATTTATAGTTGTTCTGCATGCTATGATTGTTTGGAATAATAATTGAAATTATAGAAAGGGATAATAATAGAGAAAAGTGGCTGAAAATTAAGAAAATAAGAGGAGATAGAAGCAGCAGAGAAGGCGAAGAAGATGACATTTTTAAAATTTTAAGTTGTATTAAGAAGCAAAATAGAAAATGTAAATAATGAAAGGTAACTCTGAAATTCACTTCCAAGAAGAATATTTTGGTATTAGTTAAAATAAATGAGGGTAAATATGACTTTTAATTAGTAAGAGATATTTTAGTAACTATGGTGGTTAGATTAGTAAGGATATTATTTTTATAATTAATAATAAAGTAAAAAGGAGAATAATGTTGTATTTTTAAGTGTAATCGGGTTGAAAATTTTCTTAAATTAGTCTAATAAAATTTTGTAATTTTTAAGTTTGAAGATCCAATTAAGAAGTAAATTGAACTATCATTTAGTTAAATCCAAAATAAAGGAAAGGATAACCTTAAAACTTACTCTTATAAAAGTAATGTATCGTTTTGTTATTAATAAATTATTTTATAGTGAATGATATTTTTGGAATTAGTCATTAATTTTAATCAATAATTATTACTTACATACATGAATTATTTTATTTCATTTCATAAATAATTAACAAAGCACAAGACATTTAGTGTTTATAGTTTGTTGTATGTTTATTTTATTTCATAAATAATTAAGAAATCACAAGAAATTTAGTGTTTATATTTTGTTACATATATTGAGATGTAATGCTTGTTAATTCGGCAAAAATTTGTTATTAATAAAAGCGATGATAATAAGTTATAAATAAATTGTATAAATAGAGAATTTGTAGATTACGTGGGATAAGCTACATTCGATAGCAATAGATTGATAGGTTGGCTAAATAAGAGTAAGTGATGGCTAGGTATAAGTCCGTAAAGCAGGTACCGAGACATCCCGAGCCTCAACGATTCTCTGTGCTGATGGTTAGGTACTGGGGTGATACTGGAGTAATATACAAGGTACCAAGTGACTAAAGTCGACTACAGGTAAGGCGACCAAAGCTACCCACCCAGACCTATCCTCGTAAATAATAAAATATGACTTATTTTTAGTCTCATAAAAATAAAATAAAACAAAAAAGGCCTATCATTGACCTTATAAGGAATAATAAAAAATCCTCATATTTTGCTTCTTTTTATTTTTTATGAAAGCCCATAAATAAATAAAAATAGGGGCCCTTTTTTATTTTGTCTAGGGCCTATAAAATACTAAGAACGACCCTGCAAGTGAGTTTGAGAAATTAAGGTACCTTGTACTGATATTTATACATTTAATTATATTTCTACTTGATGAGAGTATATGATGAGTTGAGATGAGTCCGTGAACCATTTAATGTAAGCTAAGTTAAGCAAGACCTAAACAATTGATTAATTATGAGATAATTCATAAATGTAAGTTATGTATTAATATTTATGTTAATCATTGTTTGATAAAATTTTGAGATATTTGTTAATTGTTTGGATTAGGCGATTGTAATGTTGTGTATCTTCGTATTATATGAATGTTTTAATCACTTAACTAAATTTTATATTTATAAATTGATTTATTTGATTTTAAGGATATGGTCGATTACCATTACTAAGTAGGTAGCTTACCCCATGGCACTATTTTTTTAAGAGATGGAGTGAATATCGATAACCCTAGTATATGTGATCGATATAGTGGAAAATAAGTGGAGCTAGCAGATTACTTGAGTAAAGTTATGTGAACGTATTTTTTATATAACAGCTCAGATGGTTGCGTTATATATAATATTTTTGTATACGACGAACATCTCTTTTTTTGGATCTAATGATGATTTTAGTAATCAATATTATGCTTTGGGAATGATTTAGATAATTGTGGTTTAACAAATTTTGAGAGCTTCAAAATGAAAGTAAAATCTTTTCACTAATTTTGTTGTGTTGTTATAAACAAGGTGAAATTAGATAGTATCACTAACTTGTTTAAAAGAATAAAACGTACTTACATATGAAGTTACTTAGGTTGTTTTGCCCAAGTGAAGTCGAAGTTTAGCTTTTAAAGCTCGACTAGTCATTTACTTAATAAGGAATGGGACCGTAGCCCTTGAATCGACTTTAGTATGATTAATTGTATACTTAAAAGGATTATTCCTCATAGATTAACAATAATGCATATGAAGGAATTTGGAAAGCATTAACATAGTATTTAGTTGACTGGAATCACCATTCCATTTTTCATCTATTCTTGGTAATAGATTATTCCCTTGTTTGGTTGAAGAAAACATACATAATATATAATCTAAGGGTTTATTTATTCCTTAAGTTTGGAGAATAAGTAAACTCATCTCCCTACCTTTATCTAATCTAAATGGATTGGGAACAAAATTGAGGATATGTTTGACAAAAATATCCTTAAGGATTTTACATGATTACTTAGCTATATAATAATAATAATAATAATAATAATAATAATAATAATAATAATAATAATAATAATAATAATAATAATAATAATAATAATAATAATAATCATCATCAACATCATCATCATCATCATCATCATAATCATAATCATAATCATAATTATCGTCATCATCATGATAATCATAATCATAATCATCATCAACATCATCATCATCACCACCACCACACTCAGTCCGAAGTTCCGCAATGAAGCGGGGTCTGGAGAGGTCTAATAATACGCAGCCTTACCCCTACATAGTAGAGAGGTTATTTCCATTAGATTCACATACAGATGCGACAATAAAAGAATGATGCAGATTAAAGAGTAAATAAGTAAATAAAATTATTACTTAAAAAAGCACGTTATAACTAATAAAGTAAAAGCCTTGCCTTATAAAGGAAGTTGCGTACGACAAAATGAGCGGGGTAGTACCTGAAGCAATAGGAAAAGACTGATGATTTTTTTTAAACAGCAACAGACTTGTCAGGGGCCTCAAAAAAGCAAATGGATATAGCAAATATGTGATTAACTAAAGTAGTACTAGAAATAATGTCCTATACAATGTTCCCTCGCTATCCAGTTCAGTAAATCAAAACACCCAGTCCATGTTTGCAGAAGATAGTCAAGGGAAATATTCAAAAAAATGAGAAAAAAGAAGAATGTAACTAACCCCGGTTGCAACCTCAACAGAAATCTAAACCACCAGCTTCCTACCACACAGATGACATGGGAAAGATAATTTAACAAGCTATAAATAACAATAGATAATTTCTCAAAACTGAAATACCAAAAGTAAATACAAGATAGGTAGGAGTTACCACTCTTACCTCCACACACGGTTGGGATCTACCGGTAAATTTATTCCCATTTAAAGGACCACAGAGAGTAGTTGGGGAATAGGTAAACACATACCTGGGTCAATGATCGTGGGAAACCACTGGTAGTAAATGATAGTGGCATCGGTGACCAATGTCCCACTGTAGCATCCAGTCGAGAGAAGAGATGCCACCGTCGAGAAAATAGTAGATATGTAACTTATCCTGATAGGGTAAACTTATCCTACCAACAAATATCAATACCTGAAACTAAATAAAGCCTATAATCTAATCCGGTATTTAGATGCCTTATCATCTTACAAATGCTGAAAGCCAAATAACAATTTCAATTAAAAATATCCATTTAAGAGAATGTAGCCAATAGCCAATGAAATTCGACAGGAAACAACAACCCGAAACTCTGGTTGATGATACCTTATATTTGGGTAACGTGCCAAATATCCTTCTCTTTCCAGATGGACTTTGTCAACCAAGTAATATTTACCTGAGTGTCCATAGAGAAAATATAATTATTATAGATGACATCATAAAAAATCTAAATCGTGAATAACAACTCCTACAAATCTTAAAATTACCTATCAATGATTTTGAAAATTTAAGTATCGGATTACCAATTGTATCAAAGAAAATATAAAAATCGTGTGTTAATCTCTCCAAACCCGCTAAAACATACATAAATAGTAAGTTGAAGTCACATGTTGTCAATACATTTATAGTCGTTATTCCTTTCCGTCCTTTATATCTCATTTGATCCTCTTTTGCAACAACTACCATTATACGTGTACCATCAATAGCTCTAAGTGAACCTGCAAGGAATTGGTAAAGAATCAAAGTCACTGATCAAGTAATGTAATATTATGTTAGCTTTTCCATTTTAAAGGTAAAAAGAGACAGTGGAGTAACTGTAAGTAATCAATGAAGTTCTAAATGAAGTTAAATGTAATAAATGTAACGCCGGACTCTCTGAGCCTTTTGTATTATGTCATACTTGGAGATGCTACTGTATACTGATACATGGTTGTATATGAATTCAAAGATGTATTTAAGTTCTTTGGGTATTTATTTCAATGATTTATAATGTTATATGCCCTTATATAAACTTATAGTTCATCGGTATGCAAAATCTTGAAGATTTATGATATATAAGCTTTTAAGTGTGTAAAACCAAGTCCATTGGATGGATATGACCATGGTGGTAGAATTAAATGTGTTATAATGCCTTAGAGTTGATTAGACATGATTTATAGACTTATGAGACATTTAGAAAGCTTAATTGGAAAAGTTGATGTACATAAGGGCTTATTTGCAAATGGTTAAATTTTAAAGGACTTAAATGTGATTTTTCAATTCTTGAGGACCAATATGTAATTTTATAAAATTAAGGGGCTTAATTATTATTATCAAAAGTTTGAGGACCAAAATAAAAATAAAATTTTTAGTGATTCCCAAATTTTAGGTTTAATTGTAAATTTAGGAAAAGCTTGGAGGATATAATGGTAATTTTACACAATCTAAGGGCAAAAAGGTAATTTCACCACATTTTGGTGAAAGAAGAGTCAAAATTCTAGACCCTTCTTATGTATGACCGCGCACTCCATTGGTAGAGACTTAAAACATCTTCTTTTAATTAAAAGAGAGGAGAAGAAGAAGCTAGTTTGGGTCATCCCTAAAATTCCACCCTCTTTTTTTATTTTTCAACCCAAATCAAAGTGTTCTAAGCTAATTTGGGGTCAAGAAACTCAAATCTATTATTAGATTTGAGAAATTATCAAAGGATTTGAAGATATCATCAAAGGAAGGTTTAGGTAAATTTTGTCTCATCTCTCTCTACATTAGGATTTTGAGTTTGGTATTAAACTATGTTGTTCTCTATGCTTAAATATGCATGAAACATAGTTTATGTGAATGAAATGTGTCATGGAGATGGTTCTCTAAGTCAAAACCAAAATACCCCCTCTTTGGTAAAAGTTGTGAATTTTTGGATATCTTTTGAAATTGATGATTTAAATAAATTCTATGGTGTTAATTGTACATGTATAATGTGAATTGATGATGAAGAATGAAGAAGAAGTATGTTGGGTAGGCTTGGTCGAAATGACGGGAGAAGAAATGGATATATGTAATGAGTTGTGTAATTATAATAAATGTAGCTTAAATGAAGGGAATTGGATTGAATGAAGTGGTGAAATGTGTTATTATTTAGAAGTGTTTTCTATATAACAAGATAAGATATTGAATTACTATGATAAAGTCTTAAAATGTGATTGAAAGTCATGCACATTAAGTGTTTGATAAAATGTCTAAGTGAACTTAGCTTAGGATTTAAGGATTCGTAGTGATATACATTAAAAGTGGCATTCATGTTTACTTAGAGTAAACTTGAATTGTTGCTTAGATTGATGAATAATAATCTAATGTGCTTGGATAAAAATGTGCTTAATCATGTTTTGAAATGAGTAAGTGTTGGATTAAAGGCATTAAATGCCTTGTAAAATACAAAAGAAAAGGCTAATGTGAATAGTAAGGAAGTAACCATGTAAGTGATTTTATGGTCAAATCCTATAGCTTAAAAAGAGTGATATTGTATTTTATACACTTATGTGATAATGTATAAATATGACATATATGTTTGAGTAGTAAATACATTGTATACTTACTATGTATAAAGGCTCGGGAGTTGTGAATCAAGGAGCTCATACCGAGGATTGTTGAAGTGAAAGGAGTGTACACCTTCTTCTGAAGTGACTTAGGAAAATCATATTTCTCATATGGGATTAGATCACCCTAAGACATGTATGATGACTTGTATGTGAATTTTAAACCTCTATAATGCATAGTATAATTAAATCTCAAATAAAAGTTAGTATATTTGTGTAGACATTATTTTGAAACTAATATTTTTAGTACGTATTTTGAGAAATGATATTGTTTTTAATAAACCTAAACTTGAAGTACAAAAGACAATTTTTTATTTTATGAAACTACATTTTTGAAGAACTTTGCACTTGGAGTGCAAAAGATGACTTTTATTGCATGAAATAATGTTTTCGAATTTACATATGCATAATCTAGTCATATATGTTGCATGTATTTATTCTCTTTTGGCTTAGTGCTATGGCAAGGTTTCATTTTATCGTTTGGACCGATAAATAAAAGTATGATGTCTTACTTAATTTTTGTACTTAATTTTTATATATAATTTTTGTGATTGGTGAGGAAACGATCGATTAATCGTGTGCTAGATACAACTGATTAAGCGAACTCTGTATCCTTGACGCTGGTACATAAAAATCGAGTCCCTGTATCAACACCTTTCTACGAGACTTGTGGTACCTAACTAGTATACGTTAAGTCATAGGCTAGACTTATGTGTTTCTATGTGATATATGTTCACTTCATAGGTTATCTATACTATCTTGGTGTATATCGAGTTCTAATTGTGATATAAGTTTTTTCTGCTCACTGAATACATAATATACTTATCCCCTTCCACTTTCCAACTATGCAGGTTAATTTAGTGAGCTAGAAGCTCTGAGTGGATCATACGGTCTTTTGACATTTCAAGGTATTATTGCACGTGGGTAGTTTCTGTTTTGAACTTTAATTGCATAATGGCTTATAAACTGTTTTACTATTTTATTAGATTGATTATGTTGATATGCTTTATGATTTTATAAATTTAACTCTTGTCTGTTTATGTATTTCTATGTGATGTATGTTCACTTCATAGATTATCTACACTATCTTGGTGTGTATTGACTTCTAATTGTGATATATGTTTTTTCTGCTCGCTGAGTACATAGTGTATTTGTTAGACCCCGAATTTTTTTTTATGATATTATTCAGCATGAATTGTGATTTTGCCTTAGTTTGATTAAATTGAGAAATTGTGATAATTAGGTGGTTTTGCTTTAATTGGAGTTGTTTGGGAATACTATGGATAAGTATAGGTTAATTGTGGTTTAAATGAACATTAGAGGTTTTAAAGTGTGTAAGGGCTTTTGAAGAAATGGAATTAAGTTGTTTTGGGCTTGGGCTTAGTAGGAAAGGCCCATGCCCTTAGGGTTTAAAAAGGAGAATTAGAATAGAAATAGAAAAGAGAAAGGAAAGAAGGAAGAAAGGAGAAGGAAAGAAAGAAGAGTGCCGTCGGTGAGAAGAGGAGAAGAGAAGAGAGATTTTTGCGGGTTTTGAGTTTTCAACTGGTTTGAAGCGATTTCTGGTAAGTTTGCTTCCTTTAAACTTGTTAGGGTTAGATTTGAACTTAGATTTGTTGGTTATATCAGAGAATCGATGGTTTAGGGTTTTGGGTGGAAAATATGGATAAATCTTTGGGTTGATTCGTTTGTGCTTGATTTTGAGTTGTGGATGGGTTAGAAATGTAGAATAAGTCTTGATCTAAGGCTTGTGTATGTTGCATTTGAGTTTGGGTAAGGATCGATGTCAGAAAATACAGGAAAAAGGGTTTCGGAGTCGCAGCTCCGACCCGCACGTCGCGAAGTGAGCAAGAACACGCCACAGGTACGCTTGGCGTATAGTAGTGCCGCGTGCGCGAGAGATTTCGCACGCCGCGACGCACACTTTGGTGCACGCCACGGCGACCGTTTCAGCCATGGCGAAGTTGGTCGTTTCGCCACATGCGGCGCCCTTCGCCGCTGATGACCCCTTTTCCGAAAACGAGAATTGTTCATTTTTGAGGATATCTTTTAGTATAGATGTCCGATTGAGGTGATTTCAGATTCGTTATGAACTAGAAATAAAAGACTACAAGTTGTACGAAGAAGGGAACTTCAGAAATTGTTTCGAAGGGTTCAAAATTTTAGGAGGAGGTCGAATGGAGATTTTTAATGCTTTATTTTGACTCTTCAAGCTTTGATTATTTTATGTGGATATTGATTGGATGGGAACTTGGTTGTTTTAGGAAACCGTGACGATTTCATCGCAAGAAGAAGGACATCGTTGAATCGGATTCTCGGCGATCTTAGGTGAGTAATATACTTATAGTTATTGTGTGATTAGGCAAATGCTTGCTTATGTATGAATATATGTTATATGTTACGATTGTAAGCATGATAATCTGAATGATTTTTATTTCATATATTTGAAAGAATAATGGGAATTGATAAAGTTGAATTTTGTTACTGAGCATGCTATGCCTCGACTTCGGTCATGGCATTTTGAATAAATGAGAAATGCATATCATTGATAAAATGATTTTGAGAATGAATATATGCTTTTGTTTGGGCGAGAGTGGAACCATTTCGTTCATTACGCGTGCACGACAAGAGCCTTCTCCCGCTTGCCTGCTTGTGGCCTATGAGCTCGAATGGACTCATTTAGATTCGAGTTAAACTTGGTTTCTCCCTTTTGTTTCCATGGAACCTCGAGCCATTGTGATGTGCATTACATATGTGAATTGTTTATTGTGACATTGTTATGAATTGAGCTAATTGTATTGAATGCATAAATTGTTGAATAGCATGTGAATGCTTGGCATTGTTGTATGTATAGATATATATATATATACATTCATATCTGGGATTTGTGCTAATTGCCGATGGCTATATTTATATTAGCCATCGAAATGTAGCTCAACCCATTACTTTCCCTCCTCAAAGTGCATCAGACGACTGCTAACCTTACTGGCATCGTGAACTTCAAGTCACTTAGAAACTTTTGTATTACGTTAGTATTTTGATTGGCCTCAAGCATACTATCATGGAGCATAATTCATATCTTTTGGAATTGAGATTATTTGTATTATGTATGGTGAATTACTTGTGAAATTCCTTTAATTTGCAATGGTATGAAATCCCTATGGTTATAGGGTCCTTAATGCATAGTTATGAACGTTATGGTAATGTACGTATTAATTGATCGATTATGCCCAAATGTTGGGATCGGGTCCGCGGTTTGGGGCGCTCGGCGCGGGCGCGACCCGAGGGGTCGCCCTCGGGATTCGGGCATCCGGGGCCCGGGCCCAACATGTTTGGTATCAGAGCGCCTAGGTTTAGGTGTCCTCGGCTTAGAATGCATATAGGATTGTGTGATATGTGATTTCTTGTTGCATTGATTAAGTGACATGCATATCATGCATACATATAGATTGTCGTATAGCTAATCCTTAGTGTTTCCTTTGAAGGAGTACGATGCCACCTCGTAGGAGGACACGAGGAGCTGTGCAAGGGTCTGCTGCACCTGACTCTCCGTCGAGAGAGGAGAGGACCGATGAGTCTGTAGCCCCAATGCATGTTGAGGCTTCTGTAGGGCTAGAGAGTGAGCCCATGCGTTCGCCGACTCAGGAATCGCCGATTCCGCCAGGGCAAGTGCCCCAGTTTGATCCGAGGATGTTTCAAGCGTTTACTCAGGCGTTTGTTCAGGCTATGGGCCAGATGCCACAGCCTTCTGCTCCAGCCCGATTAAGAGGGAAAACAATTCACAAGCGAGAAAGTATGGTCGCTGGACTTCTTTGGGACGGTGATCTGAGGAAGTTGAGACATGGTCATGGAGGACGAACGGGTGATGGATCGGATGGATTGTGAGGAGGACGAGAGAGTTGTATATGCTGCCGACATTGCGAGAGAGATGCTCTGATTTGGTGGGAGACCGTGCTTGACAAATCGGATGAGGCCGATGGGGTTGGCATGGCGTGATTTTGTGGCTGCGTTCAAGAAGAAATATCTCGCCGAGGTTTAAGTCCAGTGAGCGGAGGGAGTTTTGAGTCTCACTCGGAGGATATGACAGATTCTTGAGTATGAGCGGCAGGTTCACGCAATGTCCCAGATGCTTCAGATTTGATGTTGGCGAGGTGCCAGATGTCGTCGATTTGAGTCGGGACTACATTTGGCCATCGAGAGAAGGTGATTGTCGCGTAATTTCTGACTTCCAAAGAATTAGTTGAGGCAGCTCTTGGTGGAGAACATAGAGAATATCAAGAGTCTTGTGAATAAGAAGAGGAAGGTAGAGAGCGGTTAGGAGGAGGTAGCACTAGTACTCCTATGCCGGATAGAGTGCTAGGGAGCTTCAACTTCGATCGAGGAGAGGAGCAGGTGCCTACGGCGAGGGCGATGAGGACTTCTACTGCTTCTCACCAAGCTTCTACTTGGTGGGCGGCGATAGGAGGAGATGGGGACAGTCATCGGTTCCTAAGTGTGAGCACTGTGGTCGATTTCATGGTGGAGAGTGTTCTGAATCGACGGGTGCATGCTTCAACTGTGGACGAAGGACACAGGCTAGAGAGTGTCCTCACCGTCCAGAGAGAGGATCTCGAATGCAGAGCTCTAGGAGGACAGAGACCATGGGTCGAGGACCGTGATAGAGGTGGCGCCTGATGTTGCCAAGAGGGCGAGTCTTCCGGGAAGACCGAGAGGGCGAGCACCACCGTAGTGTTTGCTATGTGACGGGAGGATCAGAGGCCGTCGGATGTTGTGACTGGTATGGCTCACTTATTTGCTGATGATGTGCTTGTGTTGATTGATCCAGGTTCTACTCACTCGTTTGTGTCGTCGAGTAGACCTGTGTGTGATATGGTTGCGAGTCCGTTGGATACTCCGCTGATGGTGAGTACTCCGATTGGTCAGCACATTGTGATTAGTCAGGTGTTTAGAGGATGTGAGCTTAGTATTGGTGGAGCACTTCTAGTGGTAGATCTGATGCCGCTGAAGATGCGCGGATTGGATGTGATATTGGGTATGGATACTTTGGAGAGGTACAATGCCCGATTGGATTGTAAACAGAAGACAGTGGAGTTTGAATTGGATGATGGCAGAAGAGTAGTGTTTACTGGGGACAGGAAAGCGAGTCCGCCCAGGATTGTTTCAGCATTGACAGCAGAGAGGATGATGAGTAAGGGTTGTGAGGCGTTTCTGGCTTATGTGATAGACTCCAGAGCTGATAGAGGGAAGCTGGAGGATATTCCATGAGTTAGGGATTTCTGGATGTCTTTCCGAGGAATTGCAGACTACCGCCATTTCGGAGATTGAGTTTTCCATTGAGCTTTTGTCAGGTACAAGACCGATTTCAATTCCGCCTTATCGGATGGCTCGGCGGAATTGAAAGAGCTTAAGGAGCAGTTAGAGGAGTTATTGGAGAAGGGGTATATTCGCCCGAGTTCCTCGCCTTGGGAGCTCGGTTCTTTTGTGAAGAAGAAGGATGGATCCTAAGGATGTGTGGACTACGGAAGTTAAATCAGGTCACGGTGAAGAACAAGTATCCGCTTCCTCGCATTGATGACCTGTTTGATCAGTTGCAAGGAGCGAAAGTCTTTTCAAAGATTGATTTGAGATCGGGATATCATCAGTTGAGGATTAAGGAGTCGGATGTATCGAAGTCTGCTTTCAGGACTCGGTATGGGCACTTTGAGTTCTTGGTGATGCCCTTCGGATTGACGAATGCTCCTGCAGCGTTTATGGATTTGATGAATCGGGTATTCAAGCCATTCTTGGACCAATTTATCATTGTCTTTATTGATGATATTTTGGTGTATTCCAAGAGTGATCGGGAGCATGAGGAGCATTTGAGGATTTCTTTGGAGATTTTGAGGCGATGAATGTATGCTAAATTCAAAAATGCGAATTTTGGTGAGGAGGTGTCATTTCTTGGACACGTGATCTCAGAGCAAGGAGTTCATGTGGATCCAAAGAAGATAGAAGCAGTTGTGAATTGGGAGGCGCCGAAGAATGTGGAAGAAGTGAGGAGCTTTTGGGTTTAGCAAAGTTATTAGGAGATTCGTGGAGGATTCTCCATGATAGCCGCTCCGATGACGAATTCTTGAGGAAGAATCAAGTTTGATTGGAGTGAGGATTGTCGGAGGAGCTTGAGGAGCTCAAGCTCAGTTGACGAGTGCTCGATTTTGGTTTTGCCATCGGGTGATGACGGTTATTCGGTGTCTGATGCTGCTTGAGGAAGGGTCTCGGATGTGTTTTGATGCAGGAGATCGGGTAATTGCATATGCTTTGAGGCGCCAAGCCTTATGAGCTGAATTATCCGACGACGATTTGGAGTTAGCAATGGTGATATTTGCCTTGAAGATTTGGAGGCATTATTTGTATGGAGTTCGGACTCGGATCTTTCTTCGATCATAAGAGTCTCAAGTATTTGATGAGTCAAAAGGAATTGAATTTGAGGCGTGGAGGTGGTTGGAGCTACTAAAGGATTATGATTTCTTGATTGAGTATCATCCGGCAAGGTCGATGTTGTGGCGGATGCCTTGAGCAGAAGTCGCCGATTGCTCATATTCGATCGGTTTATCTTCCTTTATTGGAAGAGATGGCTAAGCTTAGGATAAGCTTGACGCAGAAGAGCCGGATTGTCTTCTCCGCTAATTTTCGAGTTAGACCGATCTTTGAAGAAAAGGTTAGGATTTGCGAGGCTCGGGATGCGGACTTGAGCAAGCTTCGGATGAGATTGAATGGTAAGATTTCGATATAGAGGTGAGGACGATGGACTGATAATGATTAGGAGTAGGTTGTGTATTCGGATGCGCGGAGATCAAGGATGAGATTATGGATGAGGCACACAACGCGCTTTATGCCATGCATCCAGTAGCACCAGATGTATCGGATTTGAGAGAGCACTTTTGGTGGAAAGGTATGAAGAGGGATATCGCAGAGTTCGTCAGTAAGTGTCTAGTGTGTCAGCAAGTCAAAGCTGAACACCAGGCACCTTCGGGCAAGTTGAGGCCGTTGCCTATTCCGGAGTGGAAGTGACAGCGAGTGACTATGGACTTTTTGATGGGATTGCCTAGGACCAGCAGGAGGCATGATGCCATTTGGGTGATTGTTGATCGGTTGACCAAGTCATCCCACTTTTTAGCGATCCGACAGACTGATTCTTTGCATGTGTTGGCAAAGAAGTATGTTAATGAGATAGTGAGACTGCATGGGATTCCGGATTCCATCGTGTCGGATCGAGATCCTCGGTTTACATCGAGGTTTTGGCGATTCTTGCAGAAGCTTTGGGGACCAAGTTGAATTTCAAGATGACCTTTCACCCTCGGACGGATGGTCATCGGAGAGACTATTCGGACACTTGAGGATGCTTGAGCTTGTGTGATGGATTTTCGAGGAGCATGGGATGAGCATTTGCTGTTGGTCGAATTTGCTTATAATAATTTGTACCATTCGAGCATTCAGATGGCTCCAGATGAGGCTTTGTATGGGGAGGTGTAGGACTCCGATCTGTTGGGACGAAGAAGGAAAGAGGCAATTAGAGGGACAGATTTGATTCGGATGACAATTGAAAAGTCAATCGATTAAGCCGACAAGCGGCACCAAGATGTTTTGATTTCGATCGACGTCTACGGCAGATCTCTACGCAAGACGCATCAAGCTTTGATCTAAATCCGCATCAAAATTTAAGTTTTGGTACCAGATTTAAATACCGGTCGATCTTATCTACCGATTTTATGTGCATTCTACCGGTATTCAAAATATCGTCAAATAATTAGGTCTTGATCTTAAATTTTAAAAATTTAGGGGTTTTTTTGCAAAATTTTAAAAAATTTCAAAATCTCTTCCCTCCCTCTCATTCCGTCCTTTTTTTCAAACTTTTTAAAATAATAATAAATATTTTATTACTAATAATAATTATAAATTAAATAAAACTTAAAAATAAAATATTTTAATTTTAATTACTAATAAATTATTACTAATAAATTATTTTTATTTAAATTTATTTTAATATTTTATATAATATTTATTAATAAAGTATTAATACAAATATTTTATTTTCAAAATAAATAATTTTAAAATTATTATTTATAAACTAATATTTATTTTATATATTTTCAATTATTAAATCAAAATTTATATATTTTAAAATTAATTATATTTATGGGTTGATGTTATACAAGACAATTGTATAATATATATTAATATGGACTATTTTGCAATTTTAAAAATTTAGGACTATTTTATAAATTTAAAATATCCCGAAGCAGCATCTTGCATCAATCGACACCTGATTAGTTCAGAGTCCAATCCGCATCGAACCTGATGCAGTATTCATAACATTAGGCGACACAGATAGGATGAAGAATTATGTTGATGCTCACCGAAAGGAGATGGAGTATGAGGTCGGAGAAAGTATTTCTTAAGACATCTCCTGGAAAGGAGTATTGAGATTCTGCAGAAAGGTAAGTTGAGTCCGAGGTATGTGGGTCCTTATGAGATCCTTGAGAGGATTGGACTACTCGCCTACAGATTGGCATTACCTCCGGAGTTATCACAGATTCATGATGTGTTCCATGTGTCTATGTTGAGGAGGTATAGGTCGGATCCTTCTCATGTTATTCAGACTAGTGAGGTTCAGTTGCGAGATGATTTGAGCTATGAGGAGCTTCCAGTGCAAATTTTGGATACCAAGGATAAGGTTCTCAGGAACAAGACGGTTCAGTTGGTCAAAGTCCTTTGGAGGAACCATTCGGTAGAGGAGGCTACTTGGGAGCCATTGGAAGCTATGCGGGAGAAGTATCCGCATCTCTTCAAAGATTCGGGTAAATTTCGAGGACGAAATTTCTTTTAAGAGGGGGAGAAATGTTAGACCCCGAATTTTTTTTTATGATATTATTCAGCATGAATTGTGATTTTGCCTTAGTTTGATTAAATTGAGAAATTGTGATAATTAGGTGGTTTTGCTTTAATTGGAGTTGTTTGGGAATACTATGGATAAGTATAGGTTAATTGTGGTTTAAATGAACATTAGAGGTTTTAAAGTGTGTAAGGGCTTTTGAAGAAATGGAATTAAGTTGTTTTGGGCTTGGGCTTAGTAGGAAAGGCCCATGCCCTTAGGGTTTAAAAGGAGAATTAGAATAGAAATAGAAAGAGAAAGGAAAGAAGGAAGAAAGGAGAAGGAAAGAAAGAAGAGTGTCGCGGTGAGAAGAGGAGAAGAGAAGAGAGATTTTTACGGGTTTGAGTTTTCAATCTGGTTTGAAGCGATTTCTGTAAGTTTGCTTCCTTTAAACTTGTTAGGGTTAGATTTGAACTTAGATTTGTTGGTTATATCGAGAATCGATGGTTTAGGGTTTTGGGTGGAAAATATGGATAAATCTTTGGGTTGATTCGTTTGTGCTTGATTTTGAGTTGTGGATGGGTTAGAAATGTAGAATAAGTCTTGATCTAAGGCTTGTGTATGTTGCATTTGAGTTTGGGTAAGGATCGATGTCGGAAAATACAGAAAAAGGGTTTGGAGTCGCACTCGACCCCGCACGTCATGGCGCGCAGAAGAACACGCCATGACGTCGGGAGAAAAATTTGCACGCCGCGTGCACTGTGCACGCCATGGCAAGATCTGAGTGTGCACGTCATGGCGGCACGAGAGATTCGACGCCGCCGACGCATGCTTTAGGTGCACGCCACGGCGATCGCTTTCAGCCATGGCGAAGCGCCTCTTCGCCATGTGAGCCCCTTTTTCCGAAAACGAGAATTGTTCATTTTTGAGGATATCTTTTGGTATAGATGTCCGATTGAGGTGATTTCAGATTCGTTATGAACTAGAAATAAAAGACTACAAGTTGTACGAAGAAGGGAACTTCAGAAATTGTTTCGAAGGGTTCGGAATTTTAGGAG
Source organism: Erythroxylum novogranatense (assembly GCA_029891385.1). Lineage (NCBI taxonomy): Eukaryota > Viridiplantae > Streptophyta > Magnoliopsida > Malpighiales > Erythroxylaceae > Erythroxylum > Erythroxylum novogranatense. The sequence continues at coordinate 75,417 of JAIWQS010000159.1, read as the reverse complement.
GAGGTCGAATGGAGATTTTTAATGCTTTATTTTGACTCTTCAAGCTTTGATTATTTTATGTGGATATTGATTGGATGAGAACTTGGTTGTTTTAGGAAACCAAGCTGACCCGATTTCATCGCAAGAAGAAGGACATCAGTGAATCGGATTCTCGAGCGATCTTAGGTGGGTAATATACTTATAGTTATTGTGTGATTAGACAAATGCTTGCCTATGTATGAATATATGTTATATGTTCTGATTGTGTAAGCATGATAATCTGAATGATTTTTATTTCATATATTTGAAAGAATCATGGGAATTGATAAAGTTGAATTTTGTTACTGAGCATGCTATGCCTCGACTTCGGTCATGGCATTTTGAATAAATGAGAAATGCATATCATTGATAAAATGATTTTGAGCATGAATATATGCTTTTGTTTGGGCGAGAGTGGAACCATTTCGTTCGTCACGTGCACGTAGACAAGAGCCTTCTCCCGGCTGCCCGCTTGTGGCCTATGAGCTCCGAATGGACTCATTTCGTTCAGGGTTAAACTTCGGTTTCTCCCTTTTGTTTCCATGGAACCCTCGAGCCATTGTGATGTGCATTACATATGTGAATTGTTTATTGTGACATTGTTATGAATTGAGCTAATTGTATTGAATGCATAAATTGTTGAATAGCATGTGAATGCTGGAATTGCTGTCTGTATAGATATATATATATACATTCATATGCTGGGATTTGTGCTAATTGCCGATGGCTATATTTATATTAGCCACTGAGCTGTGTAGCTCAACCCATTACTTTCCCTCCTCAAAAGCGCATCAGACGACTGCTAACCTCATGCGCGCATCGAGAACTTCAAGTCACTTAGAAACTTTTGTAGATACGTTAGTATTTTGATTGGCCTCCAAGCATACTATCATGGAGCATAATTCATATCTTTTGGAATTCGAGATTATTTGTATTATGTATGATGAATTACTTGCTGAAATTCCTTTAATTTGCAATGGTATGAAATCCCTATGGTTATAGGGTCCTTAATGCATAGTTATGAACGTTATGGTAATGTACGTATTAATTGATCGATTATGCCCAAATGTTGGGATCGGGTCCGCGGTTTGGGGCGCTCGCCGCGGGCGCGACCCGAGGGGTCGCCCTCGGGATTCGGGCATCCGGGGCCCGGGCCCAACAGTATTTATCTCCTTCTGCTTTCCAACTATGTAGGTTAATTTGGTGAGTTAGAAGCTCTGAGCGGATCATGTGGTCTTTTGATATTTCGAGGTATTACTACACGTGGGTAGTTTCTGTTTTGAACTTTAGTTGCATAGTGGCTCATGAACTGTTTTACTGTTTTTATTAGATTGATTATGTTGATATGCTTTATGATTTTATAAATTTAACTCTTGATTGCTTTATTGTTGTAAAAGATTTTATGTATGAACTTTTGATACTGTTGTTAAGATTGCTTTGAGGGGACTTTAAAATTCTGAAGTTGTGGTTGGATGTGAATATAGAAATGTGTTTAAAAATTATTTGCAGATATTTGAGTGAGTTTAAAATACAACTATTGTGCTGCCCAATTTTTTTTATATAAAAAAGGAAAGAGATATTCAGTTAGTCTTACACGGTCAGATTAAGGATATCGTGAGTGTCCTTAGCCCGGGTATGTGGCAATTGACATAAGCCCGATGTAGTACTGGGTTGTGACAATAAATATAAAGAATAGCTATTTTCTACAAACACCTACAATATACTTTGGTTGACACAACTTTACAACAAGAAATCCATATAAACATCAACTACTATCAAACTCATTTAATAAAACTAAATCTATCTCAGCTTTCATTCATTAAATCTCATATTGCATTCATTAAATCTCATGTTGTAGTTATTGATGTTTCGTTAAATCAATTATAGCTAGAACCATTAATCAGTAGCATAGATAACTAGAACCATCAATCAGAAGCATAGATAGCTACTTGTGTTCGTGGACAATGGAACAAGCCATTGCAAAGTCTTCTCCATCTCATCCTTGATTTCAGTTATCGTGAGCTATAGATACAAATTCAATAAAGGTAAACAAGTTGGATATTTGTCAAGAGAAAAGTTTCTTTACTCAGACTTCTCTTGTTCACCCGATGAGATTGTAACTTGGAATGTAAAGCTAATTTAATGCTAGGAGGCAAGCCTTAATATAATTAATCCCTTATGTTATGGGAAATTGAACTTGATCTTACAACCTGAAAGCATCAAGATTATCTTTACCAAAAATCCTTAAAACTCTGGAAACAATATTATTGCAAAGCCATAAGAGTTTGTACAATAGGCCTTGTGTACTCAAAATCAGGTTAATTAGAAAGGTCACCTATGCAACTACAGATCACATTCCCTAATGGCCCCATTTTGCTCAGCTAAATTTTTTAAAAGCTTCCTATTAGTTTAACTAAAGGCAATTATGTGTGTTGCCACTCTACTAGTTGAAATACTAATTGTCTTACATCATATGGATATCAATTTATATATAATTTACTGAATCTAAAAACCTTGGTAAACTTAGTTTATACACCTAAGGTTTAACATGATTTGATGTTGCCCATGAGAAAGGAGTCATAAGCGATCATAAACACTTACATATGATGCAAGATTAAATAAGGGTCTCGATGTCACCAACAACTCGAGTAATAATAGTACTAAACCAATAACATTATTATCAATTCCTTTTTTCTGTCAACAGACTTGTCTTTTCTTTCAAATGCAGAATAAGATGTAATAATGGATTATTTAAATAATGATGGTAAAACATACATATACCTTTTGAATGATAGAGAAAGCCAAATGCAGAATTATGGATGAAATGATTGAGAGAGATCGAGCTCACCAGATTATCAATTTGCATAATTATATTCACATAATGCAAAGACAAGCCAGCAGGTCCCAGTCGTTGCCGATTGCTTTCAAATCCTTTGAATGTTACATAGCCATCTACAAAATGCAGGTAATAGAAATAAGCTTCAATCATTAAGCAACAAACGATCAAATAAAAATCAAACCTAAGGAAACAACCCCTGCAAAGCATATAAGGAATCCTTATTTTGTATTTCTTACTATCACAAGTGTAACTAACATCTTTTTTCTTAATATGATAATACAACTTTGGTCATAGGAGCTATTAGTTGGAGAATACAAAAGTATTAGCTATATTCATATCTTCAAAATAACAATCACTTATACATGACGAGGGCATTTACAATTGTTTTTGGAAACTAAAGAAGTTTGAAAATAACATTAAGAAGAGTATAGAAGAAAAAATAATATTAAGAAGATGATAAACCATGCAAACATGCCAACTGTATTACATGTTCAAAACCTTGAACGAGTACAAACCAACATTTCCAAAAGTGTCATGTATCTCCAGTAGTAGAAAATGGACAATATTTACAAGTTTCTCCATCACCTACCATCAAAATTAATAGGTTGCATATCAATAATTGCGAACTTTAATAGGATTGCTAAAACAAAGAGGAATCATGATTTACAATGGTTGTTTTTTTTTTTTATTTCAACTAGTTGCCAACTATGGAATGACATTGTTCTTGAACTTAAAACTCATGCAGACACAGAGCATGTACAAACTAAGGGCAAAGAGAGATTAAAGAAAGAATTAAGAGTTCCAAAGGTATAACAATTATAAGCTATGAATGTGATTCAATATAAAATGAAATAAGATAAAGTTAGTACAGTGAAGTTACCTCTTCCAAACTTCTAGACGAAAATGACTTTTTTTTTTAAGATTTCTCACTTATTTTCTCTGACACTTTAGTTTTGTTCTCAAGCTTGCAAGGTTTTGACCTTCAATTGTTCACAAGTTTTGAACTTACTGATTATGAATCTTAGTCTTTAAACTACTTATATGAAGTTCCATAAAAAGGTTTACAAAGAAACGATCAAAATAAAAACATTTGTGGATGTTTAAAAAAGATTTAATAAACTGTTATAAAGTAATATAAGTTTTTTCCTTTTTTTTTAAGAACATGCGTTTAAGTCACTGCATGAGCCACATTTTTTAATAACAAAATCTAGATAATCATAGTTACAAACATCAAAATTTAACAATTTACGAAGTTTTTTTTCATAAAAAATTATGCCCATCAAGCTGTTGAAATTAGTATTCCAATCATACATTGAAAGTTAACTATGTATCATATCTTCCCCAAGTGACCAGAGCATAATCACGTTCCCTTCTTTATCATTACCAATGCCCAAGAAAACCAGTATTTCTAGAATGCCAACTACAGTTAGCCGCAACATTTGTACCGTCGATATAATAAAGTTTGCAACTTCTTAAAACATAATACCATCCAATTATCACAAATAAAAATTATGCCATATGACATAATTATTCAGTGATTGAAAAGGACATCAAGAAGTTACCAATTTGAGTAGCAGCCAGACTACTTTCTTAGCTCGTGTATTGGCAGTCTTGCTCAAGTCTGTCCAGTACCTGCAATTCATGATATATATAGTTCCTACAAACCAACAAAACGTACTTTTATACTACAGTTTCCTTCATAGCACCACGTATGTGATTACAATATACAAAAATGAATCGGATGGAGAGGTAGTTGTTTATAAATCTTAGCAGACATGTTATAGTCTAAAATACAAGTTTGTATGCAACTCATCAACTAAGGTAAGTTGTCTAATAATTTTGGAGAAAATCAGAAAGGGAGGGACGTTCACAGCCGTAGACTGAACAAAAGTCATTAAAAGCTCAATGACAACTTCTGATTCTTCCCTCAATTGCTTTTGAGGAGTAAGCTTTCTGTTGAGTCTAGAACGTGAAATAAAATCCATGTAGCAACTTTACAAATATGTTACTTTAACTTAATTGGGAGAATTAGAAAACACTTTATAATTATTCTCAAAATAACGATCCAAGTTGTGCCACTGAGGCTCTTTACACCGAATCAAATCAAAGTTGACTCAAATCAAACTAATTTTCAATTTTCTCAAAGTCTCAACACAACACCCAGAACATCCATTAAATAATTTCATGCTTCAACAACAATAATCACTACAATTCCAACGGGGATTCAAACCAATAAATTTAAAGGCTGCCATGGAGATTCGAAGAGGGAAGCAGGCAACATTATGGATTTTTGTGTTTGTTTCGCGAAGAACAATCTCAATTTTACTGGGTTAAGTTGATTGGGAGAGAAAGATCGAGGATTTCCTACTAGGTCGCCAATCTCCATTTGGTCTACTCTTCTTCGTTGATGCATGGGAGTGAACGACGACAACACATGGAGTTTGACCCGTCTCAAAAAATAAGAACAATAGTCAATACTGAGCACATGCAAATTGAAATCCACACTTTTATAGATTTAAAATTTTTAGGAACCGTAAGAAGGAAAATAAACACATCTAAATAATCTAAAAAATCATTTGAAATTTTTCAGAAGCCAAAAAATCTCAACTTGAACGAGATCGCTTTTTCCTTGCCTTTGGGTAAACTTGCGTGACGAATAATTCCTTGGAAGAAGCTACAAAACAAACTGAAACAACAAATAGCGTGAACGTCTAAGATTCAAACACATCCGTAAATTACTTGATCTGGTTTTTCTGTGAAAACCAAGAAATGTGAGAGATGCAAGGAAAGAGCCAATGAAAGGAAGAAGTTTATAAAGCAAACAAGAAATGAGACGGTCAAAGAGTAAAGAGAACAAAATCGACTTTAAAATAAAAACAATAAGCTAATTACATTAAAACACTCCTATAGAGAAGCTTCTTGAGCCAACCCGACTAGTTCATAACTAAACAACCTAAACAACTTTTTTATAAAATCAACCAGTTGATTTGGGTCAATCAACTATTTTTTGACTGATTAGCTAGCAACGAAACGAGGCCAATATGATACTTTTAACTATATTATAAAATTATGTAGAAAAAGATTTAAAATATAATTTTAATTATTTATTATTATATCTTTAATGAAAAATTGTTATACTTTCTATGAAAAGGGTCTTTCATGTATTAATTTAATGCTTTTATGAATATTAACTTCATATTTATCAATTTAATTAGAAATGATATTTTGCAATAAATCATAATATATAATTACTTATTAAAAGGTAAGTAAAAATATTGGAATAAAAGCGTAAAATAATACAAGTACTCAGACAGATTCGACCTCAAGTATGAACAGGGTTCGTAACGTTGTGGTCTGTATAACATAAAGTCCTTTCTCCTCTCAACTTCTCAAAAGAATAATATTTGATAAAAGGTCGAAGTTTGAGCCAAAAGTCTAACTGTAGTGAAAAGTTTCAAAGGAAAACGATGATCCTTGTTCATACTCTCGAACACATTATTATTTATACCAAAAAAGGGATCTTTACATTCATTTTCTGACAGTATATACGTACCAAAAGAGAGAAAAATATTTTAAGTACCACACACTTAAAATCAAATCAGTAAGATAAGAAATTCATGGTTTAAAAGTTAAATTGATAATATACTAATTTAAAAATTGTTAAAGATTAAATAAAATTAAAATTTTATATAAAATTTAAAAGATTTTCCTTAACTATAAAAATTAAAGTTTAATTAAAAAGTGATTATCAAATTTAATTTATTTATTTTGATATATAAAATTTATTAATTAATAAAATTGACCATTTAATTAATAAATTAATTAATTTTAACCTAATCGAAAAGTTAAAAATTCAAAAATTTTAAAGTCGACATGGTCAAACAGGTTGAGTTTTTAATTATCGGGACAAAAAGTATATTTTAATTAGGGATATGACAATTATCGCTAAGATATAGTAGTTATCAAATACCAAACCCGAGTTTTATGGTTTCCTTTAATTTATAACAGTGTCCAATATTTTACATAAATTAAGTCTATTATATATATTCACTTAATTGTCAACTATTCATTGGATGTCGTATCAACTATTTATTCCTCTTCTGCAACAACCTCAGGTTCAATTAGTTATGGAATTTACCTTTATCTCTTATTCTTCCTACGACCTACCTAAACTCTAATAAACCCTGCAAGATATCACTTCTTCCTTGCTCTTTATTTTTTCTTCTTTTTCTAGTTCTCTTTCTTTCTGCAGTGACGATCTTTTCATGCATGCCTAGAAAGTAATTTACCTCGCATCTTATCTTCTTGATTTATAGTAATATTGTAATACTATTTCTATAAAGCCGCACACTGACGAGTTTCATCTTGATTTGTTTATTTATAATCTTGATGTTATATTCATGCTTCAAAAGAAACCATTATAGCCAGCTAGTCAACATTGTAACTATTTTTGTTCTTGACAGGGATAAGGATTTCTTTCTTTTGTTTTTTATAATGCAAAACAATAATGGAGTTGGACCCGGAGGGCATCCAGCATGTGCGTCGTGCAAGCACCAAAGGAAAAGGTGCGGGGAAGACTGCATGTTGGCGCCATATTTTCCAGCGAACCGGAACCGAGAGTTTCAGGCGATTCATAAGGTGTTTGGTGTAAGTAACGTGACCAAGTTGGTGAAAAACGTGAAAGAGGAGCTACGAAATATGTTGGTAGATTCGTTGATATGGGAGGCCATGTCGAGGGAAAAAGATCCAGTTTTAGGTCCTCTAGGGGATTATAGAAGATTACAAGACGAACTGGCGTATTGCATAAAACAAAATCAGTCACTGCATAATGCTCTAAGTCAACTGCAGCACCAACATCCACGCGGGGTACTTTGGAATGCTACTAATTTGATGAGTAGTAATATGATTAGCAACAATAACAGTGTTGCTAGTAATGGATTTGGTGGTGTACGAGGAGGAGGGTTAAGTAATAATAGCAGCAGGGACATGATAAACTATGATGATATAATTATTAGAGATGCTGCAATCGGTGATGTCAAGCCATTTAGCTATCCCACAAATTACATGCAATCTCAGGAGAAAGTAAAAGAAAACAGCGTGATTTCTATGCTTGTTCCACGACAACAACACCAGAATAATTCATTTCCAGGATTTAACCATCAGCACCAGCACCATAATCCAGCAGCATCAGCATCAACATCCCCAGCAGTACAATCTTTCAGGTAAAAAACGGCTTATATCTCGATATTATCATGACATGGCCTGGAATTATGTTTCTTTTTCTTTTCTGCTTGCAGTGCATTATAAGTCCACTTTATAGTACAGTCATTATATGTATATATACATATATAAATAGACTGAATTTAGTTTTAAAATTGATTAATCTGACACCTTAAATTTATCCATGTTAGGACCTACCAACAAAGCATGGAGGCAAAGGCGGACAATAATGCATGGATCAACTAAATCCTTCTTTTGTCATCCTCAGTTGTATATAGAAAGTACTGGTCCAATACATTAGACTTTTATCAGTTTGATTAATGTTTTGTCTCAATCTAATGCTTTCCATAACACGGCATTGTGGAGCTTACATCATCTTGTTGTTCAACAAAATTTAATCAAGTGACTCTCTATTTTCAGTTCACAAGTTTGGTTTTATCTTCTTCCTTTCTATGTAATTATCTCTTAAGTAGATAAAGATCCAAAGAGCTTCGTTTCACTTGAATTACTTTAGAAAGGAGTGAGTCCATACATGTTTATAACTAAAATTCCCTGACAATTTCAATGAAAATTTTAAATTACGAAGTGCAAATTCATTTTAAAGCTCATTTAAATCCTATTTAGAGATTTAGTAGCATGTGAATTTATATTAGTACACATGGTTGTTTGACATTCATTACGTTAAATTAGTCATACAATATATACATACTTCTTACGAGTTACCATCATCAAACTACAGATGCATTTGGTATAAAGGATAAGTATACGATAATAGGATAAAGATGAAGCCAGGATGATAGCAGTTGCACAAAATGTAGTTGTCATGCATATAGTATAGAAAGTATAATATTAGGTAAAAATGCTGAAATATTAGAAAGGGTTATATTATTTGTATAAAAATTCAAATTAATACATTAAAAATTGCTAAAAATATGGATTATAAAAAAATTAAGACACATATTTGATATTTCTATTCGACTCCCAAAACTTGTATTATGCATTTGACAATACAATTATAATAATAAAAAGAAAAGGAAATAAATAAATAAAAAGAAAAAGAATAAATAAAATAAAAATGAGCAAATTTTTATCCATTTCGAAGCAATTAAATGAAAACTCATGACGTTTAACAGAAAAATATGAGGCAAGACAAGATCCATTGTTGAATCAAACTATCCCAACAGTTGCTTTGCGATTAACTCAAACCAAATGCAATGTGGCTTATTTCTTTCCTGCTGCCTCTAAGTCCATCTCTTGAAGATTGAGCAACAAGTCATTAGAGTTGAGAAAAACCTTGTTGGTGGAATTTGCAATAGTATGAGCATTTTCTCTTGAAGCTTCAATTTTCCTTAATGTGATGAATGCAGGATTGCTGGCAATTGCTTGACCAATTAACTCGACACTCTTAGCCTCTCCCTGCATACCATTAAATAAGAAATCAGGATATTGAGAGCTAACAGTGTCTTTTGGCAGTAAATAATGAAATATAAACCTTCTATTCTATAAGCAGATGAAGAATCACACATTAATTAACTAATATACACTATGGAATTACAGGTCAATAATTTCTTTCTAACCTGGGCTCTAATGACAGTACTCCTTTTGTCCTGTTCAGCTTTTTCCACAATAAATTTCGCCTTTCTGCTTCCTGTGCAGCAACCTGTTTGGCTTCAATTGCAGCAGTAAACTCTTTCCCAAAAGTCAGGCTCGTAATAGATACATCATCAAGTGCAATGTCAAAATTGGCAGCCCTTTCTGTCAAAATCTTCCTTATTTCTCTACTCACACTCTGCACCAACACAAAGTTAATGCATATATGCTTTAACTATCACGAAAATCAAAGGATAAAACTCATCTTCACAACAAAAGTCAATATTTCCCTTTCGAATACAAACTATGTATGAAAAAGTTCTTCAAATAGTATTCAAGGATGTTACTATAATCAAGAGTATTTGTTAGCACCAGGAATTCCCGAATCAATTCTTACCTCTCTCTGCGTAATCAGCTGGCTGGCATTGTACTGAGCAACCACAGCTTTCAATGTTTCATGAATGATAGATGGCAGGACTCTTTCATTGTAATTCTCACCAAGATTGCGATACATTCTTGGCAATTGGTCTGCCACAGGACGAGTAAGAACTCGAAGCCCAATTTTTACCTGAAGATAATGGAATTAATATTTACAAAATCTAGATTGGATATATCACATAATGCAAGGAGATAAAAAGTGAATTACAAAATCCGTAAATACACATGCAGCTACAAAAGCCTAAATAAACTATCCACGAATTGACTTAAATACCAGAGAATATCCAACTATTAATTATTCATGTTCATCTCAAAAAGTCAGAAGAAAAAAGAAAAATAAGTACACGCAATATATACCAAGTTTGTTTGCATCATCTGGTTCCCAAGTCCTGCATTCAGTTAACTAAATAACATCAATTACATTCAAGCATGAAAAGACAAATAAGAATTCAGGTCAAGGCAATGGAAGAAGGATTTCTGAAAAGATGATTAATAGGACAATGTCACAGAAAGCAGATAGAAATCAAAAGATGTCCTTGTACATTAATAGAATAGGATGTATATTTCTAAAACATAAGGCAATAATCAATGCAACATCTCATTGATGTCGCTTGGAGGACCTCTGGTTTTTCTCAATGCCTTTAAATAGAAAAGCAACGGCCTTGTAAACAGATAACGCAAAAGGACAGGGTGCATTACCATTTGAAGATCACGGCTTCCAGAAGTACTTTCAACCAGATGTGGGCGTGCACGCACATCGTAGATTACTGGTCTTTCAAACCATGGAATCATAAGGTGAGTCCCCTCAGGATAAACCTGCAAAGTTAGCAAGCACAACAAAAATGAATGCATAAATTGCAATACTAACATTGATCTTTGTTTGATACATTGAGATACTGACAAAGAAAAATGCAATGTAAAACACATAACTAATTTTCTGCAAAGATCAAGAAATAGTGAACCAATCAAAATTGCCTGAAAGGCTTGAAGCATTTGAATGAGTTCAGAGAACATAGCATGTTAGATCATAATATATGAAATACGCAGTAGTCTATAGAATGTCCACTATGCTGCTGGAAGCTCTAAGAACTTACATTATGCAGAATTCATATGTAAAAGCTTAGTTCAATAACCGGAATCTTCTACTCACTCCACTATAAAACTCCACTACTGTTTTATTTCTTAACAATAATAACTAACAACTGGTAACAAAGTGAAACCAACCTGCTTATATACATTAGCTAACAACGTCAGCTCTAGCCATTGGTGGATTCATGTTATCCTTGGCCTCTAAAAGTGCTACTTAAATTTTGGATCATATACTAAGTCAGCATTGGAAGTTACCAGCAGCCCCAGATCAAGTGTAGCATGTGCCCAATAAATAATTGAGTAAAAAAAAGAGGAAAAAATGTTGGGTTTTTAAGCTTGTTCTTATAAAAATGACAAACACAAAGAAGTATTAATACCGAAACATTATTATTAGGCATGCATTTCAGAAATTTTCTAGAAGCAATGTGTATTGCGTGTTCATTAAGATGGCTGAGCAAACTGTACGAATTGGTTACTGGGTATATAACCACAAAAATGAGATGAACTAGTTGAAAGCAAAGAAGGTGCACACATACATGAAACATGAAGCCATAGACTTACAGAATAATTATACTAGAGCAAAATTCACGAGGGTCTGGGTTAATCAGACGTGGAACTAATAAAGCTAGAATTCATAGATGGAAAATAAGCTTAAACAGTGACCTTGTCTTTAACACCAACAAACCGGTTGAACATTATGGCTCGATGTCCTCCCTCTACATTATAGAGACTATTAGAAACTGCATACAAACCAAGTGCACCAAAAACTCCAGCCTTAATCAGAGCAGAAGCTGCACCACCACCAGGCACCTTGGGAACCTTGACATTGTTGAAATTCATCTCCGCAAAATGCTTGAATACAACGGTTTAATGTCAATGTTTGTGTTCAACTATCCAAACATTTATGCAAGGGAGTATCGTTTCATTAAAATAACGAGAAAAATAATGATCGTAACATTGTTTCGTAGACAACAAGTAATTATCGCGATATCGCTTCTTCTTCAAAAATCCTATCTTGGACAGTAACCTAAAGTCAAATTAGTCATCAAAAAATTTCCATGTCATCCCCTTTGAAAATGAGTTCTTTAAGAAATAAAACATTTGACAGAGAGAATAAAGAATAGTGCAAAGGAACTACACAAAGAATAAGGAGAACGAAGAAGAAAAGTATTACCTACGAACACAAACAAGCTGCCGCTCTGTGAGACAGGAGACAAAAGAAGAGGGTTGTTAAAAACAGAGAGGTGGGCTGGAGGGAGAGCCTGATACAAAAACCCTAAACCCCAAACGATGTTAGTAATTTTGTATTTTTTTTTAATTTCTTTTTCTGTTCATTTGGGCCCATTTCCCACAAAAACCTTATATCATAGGCTGAACGCCCAATTTCAACATTGAAATGCTTTTCTTTTTGAAAAATTAAAATTAAATATATTATAAAATAGAGAAGGTATACAAGAACAGTACAACTTTAGGTGAGTGTCTCTATGATAAAACGGCGACGTAAGATGCAGACAACGGCTACATTTGTTTGGGTACGTTCATTAGTTTAATAGCATTTACATTTTCAAAATATTTAAAATAAACCTTTAATGCATTTTTTATTTTTAAAAATCGATGATAGACTCTACTACTATGTTGATTAGTGACACAATTAAGTGATTAACCTTATAATAGATTAAAAATGAATGAACACTTTTATATTTAATAATACATAATTTATTATTAAAATTTATATATTTTTAATATATAAATTGTACTAAGATAAAAATTTTCAATTTAAATTAAACTTTTACATTAAATTATAGTTTACAATTTTGTCTAGAAGAATTTATAATGGTCTTTTATTTATAACAATTTAATTCACATACACAAATTACGTTATCAAAACTATGTAATAATTTATATATTAAACTTTTAAATAAATTATTTACCGATGTAAAAATTTAAATATAATAACAAATTAAATTAATTATATTTATAAATTTTAATCATTACTTTCAAAATATTAGGTAAATGTTTTTGAAAAGAAAATATTAAATAAGTTACGATCAACTCTTAAAGTTCACTAAAGTGACTCCATATCATAAATCTATTTAGAATATTCTTTGCATATCTATGAATATCTCATAAAATGATTACTATTTTTAATAATTTTACTATCTATTTCAATTAATAGTATCTTAATGGGTAGTTATTGAATATGGCATGAATTATATGAAGTTAATTAGAGATTAATATAGAATTGATGGTCTTAAAATAATTAGAGAGAATAATTTTAAAATATCATTAATTGAATTAAGTAACATTTAAGAACTAATATAGTTGGACTAAAATAGAATAGATATTATTTTATGCTTTATATCTAATTAGAATATTATATAATAAAAGAATTGAATAATACAAAAAAATCATGCATAAAATATTAATCAAAATTACTTTAACATTTCTATGGCCATAATACATTGTTAGATGTTAATCTTAATTTATGGATATAAAATATTTAATGAGAGAATCAAAATGGAATTAAAAGATTTTAATTTATCTAACATTAAACATAATTTATATCTAGTACCAATATATTTAAGAATCTAACTAATTACATATAAAGATTGAGTTTAATTTAAAATAGAAAATCTTATGAGTAAATATGAGATATTTATTAAATAAAAACTAAAATAAGATATTGAATTTTATCTAGACACAATTAGTATTTAATTATAATTACAATTATAATTATAATTTTATTTTAATTAAACAACTAAAAGATACCCGGTTACAAATAGTCTTTTTCCTAACTCTCTCTTTAGTAATTATAAAGTACTCTTAATATTTCATTTGGATATCATTAAAAGTTTAATACTTGTGATATTATACTAGTTGAGGTGAACTAATTTTAAAAAAATGGGAAAAAAGCTTCATAAGATACTAACCATGATTTGTAGTCTATTATATTTTATACATTAATTGTGTTATATATTTTAAATAATTTTACTTTTAAAAGGTTTAGTGGAAATTTTACCTTCTTAATTTTTTTATCCCTTTTATTTCTTTTAAAAATAAGGATCAATTCCTCTGTTCTCTGTTCTCTGTTCTCTATTCTCTGTTCTCGTTTTCATATTGAATAGATAGTTTCGAATACAGAGGGACACATGAAAACGAAAATAAATACCTCGACTCAAGATAAATAAATAAAGGACCAATGTGATGGAGCTGCCAATATATGAGTACGAGAATGCTGGCATGCTGGTCTATGATTATAGTGTCCCAGTCACGTGTACAAAAAAAAAGAAAAAATAGTGGGAAACGTAGAACTTGAAAGTAAACAATAATGAACACCCGGATTCCACTCTCCGATAACAAGAAGTCGTCGGTAAGGAAATTTTGTGGAGTCATAAAGAAACGGCTAATGTCTTAATTGTGTGCAAGTTCCCAAATTAGCCTCTAGTGATATGAAATTGTAGATAGAAACGAATTAATTGACAACGGTGTGTCAATGTCTAGATTTTGTTTTCATGTTTGACGATTGGGGACTACAGATCGTGACCGCAGGACCAGGTAATATATGTACGTATAATATGGAGTTGTTGGCTTTGAGGTACAATTATATTCATTCCCACATGCCATGCTATGCCAGGCTGCCATAAACTTCTTCTCCTGCTCAACAGCCATTTAAAAATGTGTTTTTAAGTTCAGTTAGTATATCACTGACTTGCTCTTAATCATCATCACCCCACACTCCCTATCGATCATTAAACAAAACTGGGGAAGGTAGACTCCCAGCTGGCAGGGTCGGATTTAGATTATTAAAGTCGTCGTCTAATTTTCTAAGCTCGTCTTATCTCTATCATTTTCAAGTTTAATTTAGATATTTTAATCTAAATATGTAATTATTACCAACAAATGTGCAATGACATTTATATCAATAGTCAAACAAATTAAAAAACAAGTATAATATTTACATTTACACATTTCTAGTTGAAGATGCATTCAATCCTTCTAAATAATTATCTTATGTTACTATTTTATCTAAGAAATTGAATCGGTCCAAACTGTTCAATCGTAAAATTTTGAATATTTTATCTTTTAGTATTATTATTATTGTTACAAAATCATCAGTTTATTAATTAATTGATCAATTTTGTAAATTAATAAAGTATTATAAAATAAAATAAATCAATTATTTTTATTAAATAATATTTTATTTAATTAAATTTTAAATTCGTTAGTAGACAAGAACAATTCTTTTTAGTCATATTTTAAAATTTTTAATCCTATTTAATCTTTTAACGGTAATTTCAAGTAGGATAAGTATGTATAATATGCATTATTTTGTAAAGAGGAGGAAAGGTAAATAGTGTAGTACTTGAGAAAGGTGAAGCAAGAATCACATATCATACAATTTCAGACTGTCCATTCAATTTGTCCAATCTTATCTTCCTTATCCCTCTTTCTCTTCCTCTTCCTCCAATAAGAAAATGATGACCAGTTATATAAATATATACATATTATGTGTTAGAATATTATCTTATTGGTCAATGGTGTTTGTCTACAGTGAGTCTCTAGCCAGCTAATGCCAACAAGGTCCACCTCAGCTAACGTTTCTTGTAACATAAAAGCCGTTTACTCCCATCTCCTGCATGCACATCACAGCAACAACTAGATCTCTAGAGCACAGCCATGGCTACCTGCCTCTTCTCCCTCATCCCATTCCTTCTTCTCTCACTACAGGCCCTAGCCCAAACTCCCACTGCTCCTGCTCCCTCAGCCGCTGGTCCTGTTAACCTCACCGGAATTCTCGACAAGAATGGTCAGTACACCACATTTATCCGACTTTTGACCACCACCCAGGTCGCAAACCAGATTGAAACTCAGCTCAATACCTCCACTGAAGGCATGACTGTTTTGGCTCCCACTGATAATGCCTTTGATAACCTCAAATCTGATACTATGAATAACCTTTCTGCTCAGCAACAAATTCAACTTGTTCAGTATCACATAATGCCTAAGTTCTACACTTTGAACAATCTTATATTGGTCAGCAATCCGGTTCCCACCATAGCTGGAAATTGGGGTCTAAACTTTTCAGGCAAGGGTAACCAAGTCAACGTGTCAACTGGGGTTGTAGAGACGCAACTCAACAATGTGTTAAGGCAAACTTTTCCGTTGGCAGTTTACCAATCGGACAAAGTATTGTTGCCTGAAGATATATTCGGAGTTAAATCCCCGACAGCAGCTCCGGCACCACCAGCGAAAAATTCATCCAGGAGTGCTGGGTCGAGTCCAGCTGAGGTGGCTTCAGAGCCATCGCCAGCTAATGGTTCAGGTAGAAAGAGTGTTGCTCTAGGCTTGGCTATTGGTCTGGGTCTGCTTTGCTTTGCTGTTCTTTCTTGAGCGTTGAAAAAGGATTTCAAGTTCAACTAGTTTATTTTTACTGATTTTGAATAATTTCACGTGATTATATGTTTTGTATCCTTATTCTTTACGATCCCTTCTGCACTACACTTGGTACATTTGTATTTGCATTTTTTTTTTGTTTAATTTAGATTTCTGCTTTGTGAGAATTAAACAAGGGTCATCAATTAATACACGTAATTTTTCATTTATAATTTTCCTTTTGGATAGTTATTAAATATAAAATATGTCTCGATAGAATTTACATAGTATAAGACAATGTCTTGTGTTTTCGTTGCATTATGAAAGGTTTGATACCATAATATATACACAATTGAATATACAAGATAAGAGAGAATATATAATGTAAAAGATTGATACATAGCTAAGAGAATAATACTATCCTTATCAATAAGAGATCGAAGTTATTACGATTGTGTGAAGACCATATATTATCAAACCTTCTAAGCTCACAATGACATGTTACTGTGAGCTTGTCTCGTAGTCTATGAAAGGTAGAAGAAGGCAAGGCTATAGTTATCGCATTAGGAGTTTGGTCAGTACAAGAGATATGCTTAATGAGGAAAGCTTTCTTGATGACCAGGTTATGAATAAAATGAATGTCGATCTTAATATGCTTAACAAAATGAATCTTGATCTTAATATGCTTCATACAAGCACGAGAAACTGGACCAACGACAAGATAGTGGCACCAATGCCATCAAGAAGTTAGTGTAATGTGTGGCAAGCGTATCTTACCAATAGAGTTCATCGATAGTGAGAGCAATACTGCAGTATTCAACTTCAGTGTTAAAATAAAGCGACAATCATCATGACAACAAACTCAGTAAACATCATAATAGGCATATAAGTTGAGGAAGGAGGATTTGGTGAGGGAAAAGCCATAAGAAGGTGTAAAACAAAGATATCATAAAATCAATTTAACCATAGTCCAATGAATATTGGGAGCATAATGGAAAAATTGAGAAACTTTGTCGACAATGTATTGAATATTAGGATGAGTAAAAAAAAAGATACTGGAGGACTCCAACAATGTTGCGATGCTCGGTAGGATTAGACAATATATGAACATGATTTTTAGAAAGAGGAACGGTAAGGGTAATGGGTGTAGTGGTAGGTTTGGATTTATCAAGGCCTATACAAAGAACGAGGTCCTTCATATATTTAGTTTGGGTAAGGAGAAGACTATGAGGTATCATAGTGGCTTTGATGCCAAAGAAGTCATGAATTGGTCCTAAATCTTTAATGGAGAATGTAAATTTGAGATTACAAATAAGAGAGGTAATAAAGGATTTTGAAGAACTTGTAACTAAGATATTATCCACATAAATCAAAAGAAAATTGGTGTATAAGGGGGGTAATGAATCAAACCCAAGGAGCTTGTTTGAAACCAGGAGAGCTTTGTAAGACAAAAGATATAATTGGGATGATAAGGATCCATAAAACCAAAAGGTTGAAACATGAAAACTAGTTCACAGAGATGATATAAAGGAAGGCATTATTGATGTCAAGTTAACAAACAAACCAATCGTAATGAAAAGCAAGTGATGAGGTATTTGAATTATTGGACAAATTGGAACATTCACTAACACGTGATCATGTCTTATCCAACATTCATCTATGAATTTCTCTCTTTAGGAATAATGAGATATTAACTAGTACATGATCACAGCTTAACTAACATTCTTCTTTGTTAGATTTTAACAATTTCCCAATTTATTTTATTTGTTTATATATATATATATATATATATATATATATAATTATTTCTTATTTTACTTAATCTTTTTGTTTCTTTCTTATTTTATCTAAAACTCTCTGTAGGACGAGCTAGAGTTTTTATTTGGTTTAGAACTCTTCCTAAGGTAAATTAGAGTTTATGTAAACCTATTTAAACAACTTTTAGAGAGATTTAACATAACTCCATAAATAAAATTTATTTTTCTCGAGAATTTTATTATATAAATTTTGGATTGGCATTATGTTTTTTAAAAAATTTCGATGAGTCGGGTGGTATCAGTACTTTGAATCTCATAAAGCTTGTTCTTTTTGACAATGGAAAATAACCCTAATGATGGTGTTTAAGGATTACTTGATTTTTGGAGAAGAATCGAAGAGCATGAAACAATTATTCTTAATATTGAACATCATTTAGCTACAATCATGGTATATTTGTAAATATTAATACAAGGTAATAATAACTGGAGATTTGAGAAAATGGCTGACAGGAAAGACCTCCAATTCTAGCACCTTTTATGAGAGTTGATGATTACAATAATGATGAGAAAATCATTCCAAGAAGATATCAATGTAGACAATATCAATTTTCAACAATCACAAAACAATTATGATTTCATTACCAATTTCAACAATCACAAAACAATTATGATTCCATTACCAATTCTAACAATTTCCAATTTCAAAGAATCACAAAACATTCACAATTCTATTTCTATTCTAACAATAACTAATAATTTCTAATCCCAACAATCACAAAACAATCATAATTCTATTATCAATTCCAACAATTTCTAACAATCATGATTCCATTACCAATTCCAACAATTTTCAACAATAATAAAATAATCATGATTTTATTACCAATTCCAACAATCACAAAATATCATGATTCTATTACCAATTCTAACAATTTTCAATTTCAACAATCACAAAACATTCATAATTTCATTTCTATTCCAACAATTTCCAATTCAAACAGTGACAAAATGTTCATAATTTCATTTCCATTTCTAACATTTCCAAACAATTTCCATTTTCAATTGTAACAATTATCAACAATTTTCAATTCCATTTCCAACACAATATTTGGGCGTGTATAATTTTCTTTTACAATATATCAAATATGAAAAGACAACCTAAATGTGTAGTTTATCATTATAACTAATGATTAAAAAGGAAAAAAGTGTTTAAATAGTTTCCTTAAATATGTTGTAAACTATTTATGTAATTGTAAATAGAATTGGATGTAATTGATTATTTTAATAAAATAAAAATAAACAAAAATTAATACTTTAATTTTGTGATTTGATTATATATATATATTTATATTAAAAAGTTCAACGTATATTTCTAAACTTTTATTAAAATTGTGAATTTGAGTTAATATGCATTATATTTTATTAATTATAACAATTGATTTTATATATTTTAGTTTTGCATATATCAGTTGCATTTAACTCCTAAGTTCTAACAAGATAATTATTTATAATTATAACATAAATTAAGGAATTTCAAATTTTCAATTGATGACCAATGGTTCAAATCCAATACCAAACAGAACAGTTTCTGAACAACATTCTTTCATTTCCAATTTTCACAGTCAACAACTATACTGATTTCTAATTTCCAATTTTCAAATCACAAGTACAGAATTAACTTCAACAATACACCGTAATCATTAACTTCAACAATCCAAAATCTAACATATTCATATACACTAATTACGCTATATAGTATATATCCAACTCCAATTATCTAATATCGTGACAAAATACAAATCTCAAAACCCCTTCAAAAGCAGCTTCAACTTCAAGACTTCAACAGAATCAATCAACATCGTTAGCAGCATACCCAATTTCAATTTCAATATTCAACACCAGAATCACTAGTCCAACCAATCCAAAAATACAAGCAACCCTAATACCATCGACATTCAACAATCATAATCAGAAATCCATCATCCAACTTTCAGAAATCCATCATCCAACATAAAAAATAAAATCAAGTAGGAAAATATCAAAAAATGATAGAAAAATACACACCCAAAAACAAGGTGTGGTGGTGTGATTGCGAGGGGGGAGATTTTAGGATAGAAATTTGCAAATTTACAAATTAGTCCTCGCAATTTCTCCTTTTAATGAAAATTTTCGATATTGTCAATACCAGCTAGTATCGACCGATATTTTTAACCGATACTAATAACATGTGTACTGGTACCGTTTAGTATGGTACGAACTAATTGATACTTTATTATATTTAAGTGAATGTGTCCGATATAGTACGGTATTCACGTGAGCTTCTGACTGATACTTTATTATATTTAAGTGAATGCGCCTTTTTCAACTTTTAAGGCACGTCTGAATATTAAAAAGACTAGAACGAAACGGGGCAGTGTAACATTGAATAGTAATCTTTTGACATTTTATGCTACAGCTGGTGCTGTACTATAACCTTCTACTTTGACTTTATCCATAACATATAACACAAACAAGATGCGAACCAATGCTTAGTCATATACAAATGAAAAAGTTGACCAATCCAAATAGTCAGACTCAAAAGCCATAACCGGCTAGCGTTCGATTTTTCAACAGCCGGGCTACGCGTTACCGCGACTAAGCCAATTCCCATTCACCGACTCCGAGGTCCGAGATCTCCGTATATAAGTTGGATAACCCCATGCATTCTTCTCCATCTAAGTCCTTTAAGTTTATTTCAAGTCTGCTCTACCCTTGTAAAACCCAGAAAGCTTCCTCTGAGAGGAAATATGGCAGCTTCTTTGCATGGGATTTGGTCTGCGTCCTGCATGCTCAAGTTCGTGTTCCTGTTCATGCTCTTAAACACCACTTGCCAAGCCCAACTTTCTACTACGTACTATGATACTTCTTGTCCCAATGCCCTTAACACCATTCGAACTGCCATCAGAAGTGCAATAGCAGCAGATCGAAGAATGGCTGGCTCTCATTCGCCTCCACTTTCATGATTGCTTTGTTCAGGTATTAATCTTTTTTTTCTGGTTCTTCTTCTTATATATGAGCTGGGATCACCTAACTGTAACTTCTATGCTCTTTTCTCAGGGTTGCGATGCTCCATCTTACTCGACGAGTCTCCCTCTATCCAGAGCGAGAAGACTGCGTTTGCAAATGATAATTCTGCTAGAGGTTATAATGTCATAGACAATGCTAAATCAGCAGTAGAGAGGGTCTGCCCTGGCGTAGTCTCTTGTGCAGATATTATGGCTGTAGCTGCAAGAGATGCATCTGCATACGTAAGCATATCCTAAGACTGTCTGTAACAATACAAGTTATCGTCTGCATCACTTCACTTAACATATTCCCTCCAACATTTTTAATATCAGGTGGGTGGTCCATCTTGGGCAGTGAAGCTTGGAAGAAGAGATTCAACTACTGCTAGTCGATCTCTGGCCAATACGGACTTACCCGGTTTCGGAGATAGCTTGGAAACACTTATAGCTATGTTCGATCGAAAAGGCCTTAATGCTCGTGACATGGTTGCCCTATCAGGTTTGTAATGACATGGCTTGATCAATCCTGAACTACTAGGCAAGTATAATTATAAACTTGCGCGTTTCTAAAATGGAATTTTTTTTTTTTTTAATCCAGGGTCTCACACTATAGGGCAAGCTCAGTGCTTTACATTCCGTGACAGAATCTACAGCAATAGCAGCAACATTGATCCTGGATTCGCCACCACTGCAGGCGCAATTGTCCGGTTAATAGTGGCGACGCCAATTTGGTTCCGCTTGATTTGGTCACGCCTAATTCTTTTGACAACAATTACTTCAGAAATCTTATGCAAAGAAGAGGTTTGCTACAATCAGACCAAGTCCTCTTTAGTGGGGCGCCACGGACAGTATCGTGTCTGAATATAGCAGGAACAATTCACCTTTCAGAGAAGATTTTGCTTCAGCCATGATCAAAATGGGAGATATTGACCTCTCATTGGTTCTGCTGGGCAGATAAGGAGGATCTGCAGTGCTCCGAATTAGCTACTTTCTGATGCTCTCTACCTATAACATAATTTTCCAAGTTTGTTTATCTGATTTAATTATTTGATAAGCTGTATACAATTCCATTAACATGCATAAGAGTAATTGTAGAAATTCATTAGTTTCGGTATACTTGTTACAACTGGATTTATTCATTATCAAAGAAATGAAATAAAAATTCAGTTGTCGTATGTATGCAGAAAATTATGAATCAAGTAGTAGTCGTTCAAGTTTAATGTTACACAGTCAATTTTAAAATTAAAAAGTTCATTTTCATTCGTTTTTCTCCTACAAACCTTCCTTCCATTCTTTGTTCCTCCTGCTTCGACGTTTTGTTTCTCTTTTATTTTTGTACAGTTGTTTTGCACTTTGCTGTTTCGTTGGTTCCTTCTGTTTTGTTCCAATGTCATGTAATCTTCTCTCATCATTTCCTGTGGTTGTCTGTGCCTAATCATCTCTTCCGTACCTAGTACTACATGTTTGGTTTTGTTGATTGTTTTTAATGGTGATATTGATTCATTTTATATGCTACTTATGATTTTTGGAATTTTTAAGAACTGGGTTTTTGGGTTATCTGCTTGATTTTGCCACATGAGTGTATGATTTTCTCTGGACCAC
This sequence comes from Erythroxylum novogranatense, assembly GCA_029891385.1. Taxonomy (NCBI): domain Eukaryota; kingdom Viridiplantae; phylum Streptophyta; class Magnoliopsida; order Malpighiales; family Erythroxylaceae; genus Erythroxylum; species Erythroxylum novogranatense. The sequence goes on along the minus strand of JAIWQS010000159.1, from coordinate 52,447 downwards.
CCACGCATCCACTCGACTGGTCCCCTAATCTGGATACATTTAACCCTCATAAGAGGAATGGCCCTTTAGACACTCGTATAGAGGATGTCCATCTTACTGATGCTCCATCTGGTCTCACGAATTCTAAGTCGATGCTAGGATAGCTTAGACAATTGCTGTTCATGTGTGGGCGATATTGTTAAAAGAATTACAAAGCTCCTCATCCTTTGCAAAGCGTAGGAAAAAAAACAGCCAGTAAAAACCACAATGAACACTCTCTCTCATTAAGATGGGGTGCCAAAGAAAGCTTAAAAAAAAAGAATCACCAAGAAGAAGAAAAAAACCAAAGTTTAATTGACAGTTAAATACTCGAGACTGGACTTCAATCAAGTCATGGCTTCTTCGTAATTGATAAGGGAGTGTAAAAGATCTTTATAAGTGAAGGCCATGGCCAATAGCTGGTGGAGGTGGTCATCATAACTTATAGTTACAGCGCGTGAGGAGAGAGCTTATTAGTTATCTAGGGAAACGTTATTTGTGGAAGGAACGAAGACTCGTTTACAACCCGACTAGTTACGGATGAACCTGCAATCCCATACAAAGATATATGGATTTGATTGGCCTGTCATCTTTGGCACCATTTTTGCTGGTTCATCTAATTTTGGCGAAACAAAAGTATCTTTGATATCAACTTTTCGTGGCCAACTAATCCTATGGGAATTATCCTCAATTCTGTTGGGTGGATCTATAAGTCTGAAGAACTGTATTCTCGAGTCCATTTAAGTGTCTAAACAATTCTGTTGGTCAACACCCTCCTGGGTGGACTCGAGTAAATACTGATGGCGCTTATAAGCGTATTTCTCATACCGCTTTTGCGGGAGGTGTTTTTAGGAAATAAACCGGGACTTGGTTAGGAGGTTTTGTTATGCAGAACTTTGGGGTGTCTTTGCGAGTTTATCACTTGCATGGAACTTGGGCTATAAAAGGATAAAATTGAAGGTGGATTTCCTTGTAGTTATTAATATCTTTGCTAGAGAAACAATAGGGTATCTACAACTTATTAATTAGGGCTAATCAGGAATTGTTTGCTAAAGATTAGATAGTGGTCGGGTCGACTGTGCTGGGCCCGGACCCAGTCAAGACGATTCATGGGCCGATCGGTCCATTCATCGAATATCAGTCCTATGCCTAAAGCCCATGTCTCCTTTCGGCCCATCGGTTGAAAGGAGTCTCCCATGCAAACACGTAAAGACCTAAACCTAACCGCAAAACCATATAAAAGGTATTATTCCCCATAATCGGTGACGTGATCATAACCTAATTTGTTTCTCCGCATTGATCAATCTCACTTTCGAAAGATCCTTACTTGAAGTCGGAGAATAATCGACACAACCCCGACGAGCCTTCCTTGTTTTGCGGTGACTTCGCGTCGATTCATCACAAGCAGATGAGATTCATGGATCGAGCAATGAACGCATGCCAAATGAAAATTCAAGATAACCAATTGGCGCCACCGTGGGGCCCACTTCCGCACCACGCCCGTAAACACTTAGATCACCAAAGGCGATGAATCTGATATAGCCATTGTCATGGCTCTGGCGATCTGCAACGTCTAGGTTTGCGGCCACCGCGACTTGCCGCTGCCGCACCGTTTCTCGCGGAATCCTCCGATCCTCACGATCAACAAAGAACCTCGGACCTCGAACAGGAAGAACAGAGCGTAGCCTTAAGATAACGTTGCACCCAATATACACCAAAATCTCCAATACCGACGGGAGCGTAACCTATTCCGCCATGCATACCACCCTAACCCGAAGCAGATTGAGAAGCGGCCGATCTGTTGATCCGCCAGATCTTGCGGCCTCAACCGACACAACAACAAAAATGCGCACATCAGAAGTCGCCCGACAACCTAACATGACAACCGATCATCGCCAACAAGCTCGAGAAAATCGTAGATGATCGGATCAACGCAGCCATGAGCTTTCGTCCCGATCAACCGACGGCGCAATCTGACTCTCCTTCACTTCAACATCTTGATAGCCTCCCACCCCGGACAAAAATACCGACCCAGAGAAGTACACCGGAAAGACCAACCCCTGGACTACTGCAACACTTCCATCCATGATGAATCTACATCAGTGTCCGGATGCTATCCAATGCAAGGCTTTTTGTACCTTTCAAGAGGGCTCTCTCACGGTTCAACAAATTGCCCGGCCGTGTCACATGCTTCGAAGATTTCAGATTGTTATTTCTGAACCAGTTCGCCACTAGTAAGCGGCCGCAGAAGACAGCTCTGGAGGTGATGCAACTCACCCAAGGAAGAAACGAGAGTTTGCGGGAGTTCATCACCCGGTTCAATAACGAAGCGGTCGAAGTGCCCGACCTCACCTGCTCGTCCATGCTGGCCGCGCTCATGACCAATACGAGAGACGAGGAGTTTAAGAAGTCACTAGCCCTCGATCAGCCCCGATCCGTTCAAGAAATAAGAAACAGGCGACAGTATATTCAACTCAAGAAGTCTTTGAAAAATACGAGGCGTCAACGGATGATCGTCACCGAATGATGTATGGCGAGCAATTCGCACAAAAGGCAAAAAGGCCAATCAACCTGGAGAAGGCCAACCGATCGACAGGGATATCGGCAGGAGTTCACTCCGCTAAACAGGACATATGCAGAGGTACTGGCGACCGTGAGAGCGAATGGGGAAACTATCCGAGAGCCTAAAAAAATGAAGACCCCTTACAAGGATAGGAACCCCAACTTATATTGCCGTTTCCACAGAGAGGTCGGTCACGATACGGAAAATTGCTGGCGATTGAAAAAAGAAATCGAACTCCTCATTCAAAAGGAAAGGTTAGGCCGATTCATGAAACACAAACAAAATGCCGATCGCAGGACAGGTCAATCAGACAGTAGGCGACCGCATCAAAGGCAAAATGACCGGAATGACGGGGGTAGGCAGAATGCGAATACAGATAATCGACGAGAAGAGAGAGGACGGTCAAGGGAAAGAAACGACGGAAATACCGGGCAACAAGACGATCAACCGATTGGGGTCATTAACACGATATTTGGTGGAAGTGCATCAGGGGGATCCACCACTAAAGGGAGAAAACGATACGCCAAACAGGTCGGCAAAGATTCACCCACCAAAAAACCAAAGGAGAACGACGAGATGATCTCATTCGACAAATCGGATCTCGATGGAGTAAGTTGCCCTCATGACGATGCCCTCGTGGTAAACCTCAACATGGACGGTTACGAGGTGAAGCGGGTGATGATTGATACGGGTAGCTCGGTCGATTTGCTATATTATGAGGCCTTCAAGCATATGAAGGTACCCGAAGATCGACTACTGCCTACAGACGGCCCCATCAAAGGAGTAACCGGGGCGTCAGCATACCCATTCGTCCGGGTGTATTTGAAAGTAAAATTTGGACAGAAACCATGCCAGATAGAGAGGGACATTGAGTTCCTTGTCGTAAAGTTTCAGGGGGCATATAATGCAATAATCGGGCGGGCAACTCAAAATGCCCTCAGGTCAGTCGTCTCCACCTACTACCAAGTTATGAAGTTCCCAAAACCCCACGGAGTCGGTATGGTCAGAGGTCAGCAGAGAATTGCCAGGGAATGTTACTTGGCAGAGACTAAAATATTAGATGGGGCGGTTGTGCTCACAAGCTCTCTTGATGTGAGAACCGACGAAGAGACGGACATGATGAACCCAGTGGAAGACACGCAGAGGGTTGTACTGGACAAAGTCGACCCTTCTAAGTTCACAAACCTAGGTTCCGAGCTGCAGAGGGACCTGGTTAAAGAAATCACAGAGTGTTTGGTGGAAAATAGGTCAGTTTTTGCTTGGGTACCGAGCGACATGCCCGGAATTCCTCGATCAGTCGCATCTCACTCCTTCGGTATTCGGCATGACTATAAGCCGATTAGACAAAAGAAGCGATGGCACAGCAAGGAACGACAGGGGGTGATTGAGAAAGAAGTAGCGAAGTTGCTGGAGGCCGGGTTCATCCGAGTGGTCAAATATCCTGAGTGGCTCGCCAATGTCGTTTTAGTAAAAAAGAAGAACGGGAAGTGGAGAATGTGCATAGACTTCACCGACCTGAACAAAGCGTGTCCAAAGGACAGCTTTCCATTGCCTAAGATCGACCAATTAGTAGACTCTACCTCAGGGCATGAGCTGCTCAGCTTCCTGAATGCTTTCTCGGGTTATCGTCAGATCCAAATGAGTCTGGAAGACGAAGAAAAGACCGCCTTCATAACCGACCAAGGCACATATTGCTACCAAATAATGCCTTTCGGCCTGAAGAACGCTGGGGCGACCTATCAACGGCTTGTCACAGAAGTCTTTAAAAAACAGATTGGCCGGACGGTGGAAGTTTATGTGGATGATATGGTGGTCAAAAGTAAGACGTCCACAGAGCATATACAAGATCTCAAGGAAGTCTTCCAGACCTTGAATAAATTCCAGATGAAGCTAAACCCGGAAAAATGTGTGTTTGGGGTGGCATCCGGAAAATTCTTGGGGTTTATGATCACTCAGCGAGGAATCGAAGCAAATCCAGAGAAGATTCAAGCCATCATACAGATGCCTTCGCCACAATGCTTGAGAGATGTTCAGATATTGACCGGTCGGATAGTTTCGCTGAGCAGGTTCATTTCCAGGCTAGGAGACAAGTGCCTCCCATTTTTCAAAGTCCTGAGGAAAGCGAACGTGACCCAGTTTCAATGGTCGGATGAGTGCGAGAAAGCTTTCCAGCACTTGAAACAATATTTATCTAGCCCGCCAATTCTGCAAAGCCCGGTAGAGGGGGAGAACCTGATTTTATATTTGGCGATTACGGAGGGGTCGATCAGCGCGGTACTTATCCGATCGGAAGGAAGCGAGCAACATCCCATCTACTATGTCAGCAAAGTGTTGACCGGGCCAGAAACACGATATACGTCCATAGAGAAGCTAGCCCTCTCTTTGATAATGACAGCCAGGAAGTTGAGGCCTTACTTCCAAAGTCATACCATTGAGGTATGGACTGATCAGCCCCTCAGGCAATGCCTTCAAAAGTTCGAAACTTCAGGTCGACTGATAAAGTGGGCGGTAGAACTGGGAGAGTTCGACATACAGTACAAGCCCCGCACGACCATTAAAGCGCAGGTGTTGGCAGACTTCATTGCAGAGATGAGCCAACCGAGCTCGACAGACGAGCAGCCCGCTTGGAGTTTGTTTGTTGACGGGTCATCCAATGCCGAGGGATGCGGAGCGGGAGTAGTCTTGGTCACCAAGATATGGAAGAAAAGGTGGAATACGCCTTCGGCTAGAATTCAGGCCTCCAATAATGAAGCGAATATGAGGCTCGATAACCGCTCCAACTTGCTGTGGAGATGGAGGTGAATCACCAAGATATACGATAGCCAAGTGGTGGTCGCCAAGTTACCAAGGCGATCTGAGGCCAAGGAAACAACATGATCAAGTATCTCGGCTAGTAAAGGTGAATTGAGCAATTTCGAACAGTACTCAATCAGCAGAATAGAACGAGCTCAAAATGCTAAAGCGGACGCGCTCTCAAAAATGGCTTCCGACCGTGATGCCATTAACAATATTCTAGTCGAACGACTTGACCGGCCTAGCATTCAGAAAGCCGAGGAAGTTCTCAACGTGAGTACCGGTCGATCGAGTTGGACAGAACCGATCGCGCAGTACCTTTTAGAAGGAAGGCAACCGGAAGACGCGTCAGAGGCCAAGAAGTTAAGGATAAAGGCAGCCGAATATACGATCGTCAACAGTACTCTATATAAGCGGTCTTACGACTGGCCGCTGCTTCGATGCTTGAATGAAGAAGAAGCCGAACAGGCAATGGCCGAAATCCATGAGGGGATGTGCTGAAATCACATAGGGGGCAAAATGTTGGCTCACCGACTCATCAGACAGGGGTACTACTGGTCGACAATGAGAAGAGATTGTCAGGAAAAGGTCGACCGATGCGAGACCGCTTAAGAAACAAAGCAATGACTGTCTACCGGATTTACCGAGCGAATGCAAATCATGAGTCATCCTATCCCTTTTGCTCAACGGGGAATGGATATACTGGGGCCTTTCCCTCTCGGTCCCGGACAAAAGAAATTCCTGATAGTGGCAGTGGAATATTTCACTAAGTGGGTAGAAGCGGAGTCAGTCGTTACAATCACAGAGGGAAAAATGGAAAGTTTTATAAAGAAGAAAATACTATGTCGTTTCGGGATGCCTATGGTGTTGGTTACAGATAATGGTCGGCAGTTTGACAACGACAAATTTAGGGATTTCTGCAACCGACTAAAGATCAAGCTACGGTTGACTTCGGTAGCCCATCCCCAAAGTAACGACCTCACAGAAAACACCAATAAGAAGATAATGAACGCCCTCAAGAGGCCCCTGGACGGCCAAAAAACCTGGGTGGAAGAAGTAGACGAAGTATTGTGGGCCTATAGAATCGCACCGAACGGAGCCATGGGAAACACTGTCAGATGACCTTGAGCGAAGCCCTAGTTCCAGTAGAGGCGGCATTGCACAATCAAAGGGTGTCGGGCTATGAAGAAGAGCGGAATGATGAAACCCGCATAGCAGAGCTCGTTCTCCTCAACGAGGATAGACAAAGGGCAGTCGCCCGCTCAGAAGCTATCAGGCAAAGGGCGGCCAAGTTCTACAACAGAAGGGTCAAGCCGAGCGATGTGAAGGTAGGTGGTTATGTCCTACGAAAAGCCGAGGCGGCTGGAAAGCATCCCGGAAAACTCGGACAGACGTGAGAAGGACCCTACCGAGTGATGAAGCAAGTCGGGCATGACTCTTACATCCTTAGCGACGAGAAAGGGAAGTTTCTACCGAGGCCTCGGAACTCACAGAACTTGAAGGCGTTCTACCAATAGATAAGTTTTATTTTAGTTAATCTTTCCTTATTATCTTTTTTGTATACACGTGGGTACCTTTTTCCTATCCCTGCCAGACAGGTTTTTTAACGGCCCACGCCCTTATTATCATCAATAAAGGGATTTTCAGACTTCTTGGCAAGACTACGGTCGGGTCGCCAAGACGAGATCCTTGAAACCACGCCATCGTCATCACTCGGCGCTCTCCATAGATCGACTACGGTCGGTCGGGTCGCCAAGACAAGATCTTTGGGACCCTCGCCATCACCATCGCTCGGCGTTCTCCGAAGATTGACTACGGTCGGTCGGGTCGCCAAGACGAGATCCTTGGGACCTCTTTCGTTATCGCCCGGCTTCTCCATAGATCGACTACGGTCGGTCGGGTCGCCAAGACGAGATCCTTGGGACCTCTTTCATTATCACCCGGTATCTCCATAAACCGACTACGGTCAGTCGAGTCGCCAAGACGAAACTATAAGTCGACCTTGAAGCCGGTCGATTATGAGTAGTTTCATTATAACTCAACATACATTGAAAGTAACCATCACTCGGCGCTCTCCATAGATCAACTACGGTCGGTCGGGTCTAGGGATGGCAATGGGTAGGGTTCGGTTCGGGTTTTACTCAACCCATATCCATATCCATTTTTTATGACTCAACCCATATCCATATCCATATCTATCGGTTTTTACGATTTACTACCAATATCCAAATCCATTGGGTTATTCAGGTTTTGGATATCCATCGGGTTGATATAGACATAAAATATAACTTCTAAATTGAAAATATAGAGAGCAAATTTTTATGAACGCCTAAATCAAAATTAACTTAATAATAATAAGTCAATATTTTGATTTGTATGTCTTAAAATTTTATAAAATTGGAATAATAAAATCATAATGTATAGTGCAAAGACAAGTAGACAACTATGTTTTTCACAACCAATAACTAAAAAAAATTGAAACATCCAAAACTTCAAACTGTCTTTATGTGAACTCTACAACTTTCAAAACTCCTTCATATCATTTGCATTATTATCATCATATAAGAAAATAAAATATGATAAAAATAGAATCAAATTATAAGTTAATTTAATATTTTAAGTAAAAATAAATAAATGATGAGAAATAAAATGAATTACCAAATCAATCATTTCACCTTCCTTTTAAACAGATCAAGATCTTCAAAGATCGAAGCAATCGCATATGAACTTTGTAAAGCAGAATCTATAAGGAAAATTCAATATGAAAATTGTACATATAAGAAGTTTCAAATACAAATGTTGCAAATATTAATAAGGAATTGTATAGGCGTAGCTTTGCAAGTGGGTATGTGAGACGATCTTGTGCCATTGTGCGTGCGAGTTGCGAGCTGTGACTTATGAGTGACGACCTTGTGCGTATGAAGACTGATGACTAGTAACTTGATGGTTGCGTTAATCACATGCAACATAACAGAGATTTCTTGACTGGCAGTGACGAGTAACTTGATTGTGTCAGTGACGAGCAATGCAAATTGTGACTTGAGAGTTGAGACGGCAGCGGCTATGAGTTGGAACGTTCGAGGGCGAGGCTGACGACTGACCTGTTGAAGGAACTTGAAAGTTGAACGTTTACGTCGATTAATTAGGAATTTTTTGTTAGGTTTTGTTGTATATAATTTATTTATTTCCTTCAGTTAAGTGATTTCTTAGTATTTACGTTTCTTTTAATAACTATGGTAAGATGCAAACAATTATATATGTACCAATTAATATTGCTATTTGAAAAAAAATTATTGCTATTTGAAAATGGATCGGGTATGGGTATCCATCGGTTCGGGTTTTTACTAGACCCATATCCAAATCCATATCCACATCCATTTTTAACATCCATTTAAAATCCATTTTTAGCATCCATATCCATTTTTAGGGTCGGGTAAGACGGATATGGATCGGGTTGAAAACCCATTGCCATCCCTAGTCGGGTCGCCAAGACAAGATCCTTGGGACCCTCGCCATCGCCATCGCTCGGCGTTCTCCGTAGATCGACTACGGTCGATCGGGTCGCCAAGACGAGATCCTTGGGACCTCTTTCGTTATCGCCCGGTATCTCCATAAACCGACTACGGTCAGTCGACTCGCCAAGACGAAACTATAAGTCGACCTTGAAGCCGGTCGATTATGAGTAGTTTCATTATAACTCAACATACATTGAAAGTAAAGAGTATGAATACGGAAAGAGACATCGAGAAAAAATGAAGTAAAAACGAATTTTCATTGATATCATTTTGCCCTGGCACAAGCCCGACCAGGTGAGCCTCAAAAGTCTACAGAAGGGGAAGTGGGAGGATGCCCGGGAGAATCCTCTAAGCGGGCGGAAAAGTCGGCGGGAGGCAGGTCAAAGGCGCTGGTCGGAGAAGTGCACTCAAGAGGAAGCTCGTCCTCCTCGGCAGAGCTAAAATCCAGCTCTTCATTCAGGACTGGGCCCCAGTCCTCTATGGCTCTCTCCGTCACTTCCTCCAGAGAAAGACCAAGGGTGGTAGGAAGCAACGGCTCGGCAAACTTCTCAAACGAAGGACCGTCCGACCTTTCAGGAACGCAGGCGTTATAACAATTCTTCAAGATCATGAGGGCCAGGTCGCAGGAGTACTCCAAGCACTCGTCTTGCAAGAACCGCCTCTGCCATCGCAGGATCGCCTTAATCCTTTGTTCCTTCACGGAGGCTTGCGCCCTCCTTAACATATCCTCGGTTTGGGCATGGTCTCGGAGGGATTTCTCCTTGAGCACCCTCTCCGACTCGCACTGGCCCCTCGCAGCCACAGACTCCTCGATGACGACTTGTTCCTAAGCCGCCATCGCCTTTCCTTTTCGGCCTCCTCCCCAGTGAGCCGAGCCTCTAAGGAGTTCCTCTCCTCCTCTCCTGAAGCAAGCTGGGCTCTCAAGAGATCGCGCTCCTCCTCCCAGAGTTTTTTTTGTCTTCCTCCAAGGAAGAAAGCTGAGCCCGGGAGAAGTCTTTTTCCTCCCCGACCTCCGAGAGCTTAGTCTTCAAACCGTCCACCTGCTCCATGAGGGAATTGATCTCCCGATTCAACAGATCGATTCGCTGATGCGTATAGAAAGTGAGGGTCACCTCCCTCATGGAATTACGGATGGCGCGACTCGTCATCTCCTCAAGACTTAGCTCGTCAAAGTGCTCCTCATCTGAAGGAGGAATAACTTTCCCAGCAAGATGACGAGCCACTTCGGCATCAGCAATCGTGGCAGTCCTCTCGAGACTAATCGCCACCTCCCACTTATCGTTGCTACCCGCTGATTTTTTCCCCTTACTCTGGGCAGACGGGGCAGAACAATCTCTCACTTTCTCTTTCCCCTTGCTTCGGTCCAAGGGGCAAAGAGATCGGTCGACCACTGGAGATGATCGGTCGTCCACAGAGGGAGGTCGGTCAACTACCCGGGCCCCTCTTCTCCTCTTAAGAGGTCGTTCAACCTCCTCCTCCTCCTCCTCGATCACTATCAGGTACTCACCAAGTAGGCGACCACAAAGAAAAGCCACAGGCTTCGAGACAGTCGGAGGAACACGCCATTGTCCCGGGCGATTGGCCGAAGCGACCATCGAATCGACCTCCGTCTATCTCCTGACCTCTTCCTCCCAAGACCCTGCGACCTGACGCTTACTCTTGGAGGACTTGGGGGGGCCGGGAAAGGTGTTAACTATGACCATAGCTGCACAAACAAAGGAAACAGGTTAGAAACCGAATCAAAACCAACGAGTAAGGAAGATAAATCAACCATGAGGGGTCAACCAGTCGGGGCAGTTCCCTCTCCTAGCCCTCCAACTCGCGGCGGGGGGTCAATCAGAAGAGAGTTAGCCGAGGCTCCCCCGCCATACCCCGAGATGAGCCGAAGCGAGTTATATCTTGCCAAGCTCCTTTATATGACTAACTACCTCCATTACTCCCGGAAAGGAATAGACTCGATGAGTCATTCCATCGCTTCGGCTTGGGATACCTCCACGGTGGGACTCGGAAGAGGACCCGGAGGCTTCACAAAGAAGTATTTTGTTCGCCAAAGATAATTTTACCGACGTCCCACCGGGCGTCTGGACATCCTTATACATTAGGGAAGTGATGCCACCTCCAGAACTCGGACTTTGACTCATTCTTAAGAAATGGCGCAAGATGTTGACCGAGGGCGGACAGCCGAATTGGTGGCACAACAGCACAAGCCCATTAATGAATCGTCACCCATTCGGAGGGATCTGACTCGGCATCAATTGAAATTCAGCGCACACTTCATCCACGATCGACGCGTCTGGCAGGTCTCAAGCCTCCGACCGAGAAGAAGTACACAGAGAGGGCAATCCACCCACCTCTGCTGCTGTCGATCCTTTCGTCCCCCGACGGCAACCTAGGCCCCCAAGACCGAGGGATACCATTCCTAACAATCGACCTATTTAACTCCGCCGCAGACATCTTGGATTTATCCTTGGCAACTCCTTTACTACCAAATTTCCTCTCCGTTCTCTTGTTGTAATCTCTTCAACATCCCTTAACTCGACACCGTAAATCGCCTCATTATAACCTCCGACGACCTCTCGTCAACGAAATCACTTGGAGAAACCCCACTCCGAGAACCACTAGACGACATGCTTTTTAAGAGGAATTTAGAAGAGAAAATGAGGGAAGGGGACGTACCTATTTAGTGGTAGGGAATCGGAAATTTGAGCGACGCCACAGACAACTTCCGAGAATGAAAATAGGGAAAAAGCAGAAGAAAGCAAGAAGACGGCAAGAACGAAATGAGCGCGAAGAAAAGCAAACCGTCCGTCGACTCCGAGCATTTATAGGGAAAACGTTCGAACTACGATCCAACCAGAGCTCGACGCGTGGAGAGAATCCGAGCTACTCCTGGACACGCGGCACAATCTGAACGGAGGCAAATTAGAGTTAATCGAAATCCGGACGGACGCGAGCAGGTGAAGGGACGTACGGGACAGCTGGGTAACGGTTACAAAGACGATACGTTTCAGATTCTGAACGTTGTCAGACAGCATGCGCCGTCAAATAATAAATGCCTTCACGAGCCCGCTAATGGTGACCATCCGACTCGCTTTTATGCGGTCATGCGTCAATAAGAGCCGAGGCTGACTAGTTGGAACACCAACCCGACCAACCCCAGTACGGGCAGTAACGCATGTAGCCCAGTGGTGTGAGGCGTGCGTCTCAATGCATCAAAACCACGAGGTCCCGATTGAAACTACCCGGTTGTCCCATGATCGGCTGACAACATTGTCCGACCAATCGATTATTCCATTTAGCTGATCAACAGACGAGCTATATTTCAGGGCTCAGCCGATCTCCCCAACCCCGAGTCGTCCTATGATCGAGCTATAAAACCTCTACATACTCCTCCGACCCTTCTCTTCGCTCAGACTCGAGGAGTAGGGGGCTTATGGTCGGGTCGATCGTGCTGGACCCGGACCCAGTCAAGACGACCCATGGGCCGTCGGTCCATTCATCAAAGATCGATCATGTGCCTAAAGCCCATGCCCCTTTCGCCCATCGGTTGAAAGGAGTCTCCCATCTGAAACACGTAAAGACCTAAACCTAATCGCAAAACTATATAAAAGGTATTATTCCCCATAATCGAGTGCGGGATCATAACCTAATTTGTTTCTCTCGCATTGATCAATCTCACTTTCGGAAAGATCCTTACTTGAGCGTCGGAGAGGCTAATCGGGACACAACCCCCGACGAGCCTTCCTTGTTTTGCAGGTGACTTCACGTCTGATTCATCACAGCAAGCAGTAGATTCATGGATTAGAACGGCAACGCACAGTTCAGCCAAAATCTGGTAGAACCAGATAGTAAGGCAGAGACATATACAGAGAAGCCAATCGCGGTTGGCCAACTATGCTCAATCCTGTGAACTTGGGACAACCACCTTTTAATGCCCTCCTTCAGGCTGTATTAAATTCCTCCTAAAGGATATCGCAGGATCTCCTTCCTCGTTTAATTCAAGAACTTTTGATATAATTTCCTTATAATTCAAAAAATAAATCGCATCAAAGACGCCATGCTTGTAAGAAGAGAAAGTGCAATGTGCAAATTATTACTATACTAGCTTGTTTAATGCACTCTAAGGTGTCTAATCAAGCGCCTCGGAGAAAATATCTATCGATGTACCAGAACCACTTTGCATACATGTTCATGATTTGCCTTTTATTTTGGTTTAGGTACGAGATGTCATAAAAGGGGTTTCAACTTTGAGAAGGCATATCGCAGGGATCTCCTTCTCTCGTTTAATTCAGTATCTTTTGATGTAATTTCTTTATAATTCAAAAAAAAACTGCATCAAAGATGCTCTTGCCTGTAAGAAGAGAAAGTGCAATGTGTGCAAATTATTACTATACTAGCTTGTTTAATGCACTCTAAGGTATCTAATCAATTGCCTTGGAGAAAATATCTATACGATGTACCTGTAACCACTTTGCATACATGTTCATGATTTGCCTTTTTATTTTTGGTTTAGCCACTTGGTGTTCTAGGAGGGGTTTCAACTTTGAGAAGACTTCTTTAAGTCATCCACACCTAGACTAATCCCCGTTTGCACCGAATCAGCCCATAAGAAGTAAAGTGAGGTCTCAAGTTCGAGCCTTTGGAATGGAGAAATTTATTTGGCTAGCACTTTACCCCTTACGGGTTGACCCGGTGCAAATAGGGATCAATCTGGGTGTGGATATGACTTAAAAGCGTCTTCCCAAATTTCTTCATTCTTAGGGCTTGAACTTGAGATCTCTGGTTAAGGGATAAGAGTACTAAACCACTCACACCAACTATGTTTGCTTTTCGATCAAGCACAAGTACCAAAAGAAATATAATACGAATCAATTAAAACAAAATTAACAATTTCTTTCTTATACTTTTTAATTGTTGCTTTTTTCCAATATAAAGCGCAAAGTATCACATAGAAATTATATAGCATTGAAATAATAAATTATATCCTTTTTCATTTGATTAATATGTATGTAATAGTATCTATTGGATAGATAATAGATCTTATTTACTAAGTTACATATATAGATGATGCATATGGAGATGTGATCATTGAATCGACCAAAACAAGAATTCTCAATAGTTAATATTACCTATAAAGCGTCAAATGAGATATTCTCATAAGGATTTAAGTGTATATTTTCCTTTAACACGAAATCATTATAGTAATCAATAAATCACTTATTATGTTTTAATGTCGGACACTTAGTATGTAAAATGTTAGTTGAATAATCATTGGATATAATTAATTACCTATTTGATTAATGGTGAGTCAAGATGAGATTAATCGACTATAGGTAATGAGTTTGATTTTATATTGTCATTGATCTTAATAGTTGTTTCAAGACCTTGACTATGACGTTTGAATGAGTGAAAAAAATGAGTTTTCTAAGTCATTCACCAATCATTAATTATTGACATGTAACATAGTTGGTTATCTAATAGGGTTTGATAGTTAAACCATACCTCAAGATAATCCGGAATTGTAATGATGGAAAGTAATAATGCATTATCCTTAACTAGGTTCTGTCTTTGTAAGTTTGTTATTTCAAACTATCCGGTCGTTGAGGAGTGTTGTTAGACTCCAGCCTTAATTAGTAATTAATTGGATTAATTACTACCAACTTAGTGTTGCACTTATGTGATAATACCACTTACGAGTGTAATATTTCTTGTTTATGATTATTTAGTTTGTTATGAGATAATTTATTAAACAATTTATATGATATATTATTATATTTTTGCTAGTACAGAAAATATAATCAATATTGAAATTTTATGTACAAAATAAATGATTTTATTTTATTTCATTTTATAAATAATTATTATTATTTATTTAAAAAAGTAGGGCGAAAGACGTCAGATGGGGTTTGGTTTTGGTTTTGGTTTTAACATTTAAAACTAAATCAAAATGAAACTACGTGTTGGTTTTTAAGTTATCAAAACGTTAATAACTTAAATAAGAGGATAGCGTGGAATATACATCTTCATCTTCATTTTTGTTCAGGCAGTACGTGAACAAACACTAAAGAGTTTTTTAATATAGAGATACTCTTTGTTTTGTACGTTAGAAAGAAAACAAAGACATATAAATATTCTTTGATTTTCGTTCTATGTATAGAAAAATAAACGAAGAAATTTTTTGAGAAAATTGTTTTCTCTATTTTTGAATAAAGGCATTTTAAATTTAACCATAGTCATATCAAGTGTTGAAAGCGGACGTATTTTTTAATATAGAGTGCATAGAGACTTTATATTTTTGAAGTTTAGTATCGATTAATCTTCACAAATTTCAGGTAATTATTTTTCATGTTCTTACTATTAATATATTTGTTAAACGCAATAAATAAATACAGGATTGCAATTTTGATTTCCGTTGTGTTATGTGATCCTTTGTGAAGGACATGTCCATTACCACTATAAGAGAAGTTTAAATTAGCGACATAAATTTACCAACAGTAAAGAAAATGTAAGCAATTATTGACGAAAATAATATAGACGTTGGTAATGTCGTTTGGAAATATTTGTTTAGCAGTGATAAAAATTTTCGTCGTTACTTTGGGACGAAATGATTTACCGACAGATATTATCATTGGTAATTTTGTCGATAAAAGTTATTGTCAGTCGTTGGCTTTTAACTCTAAGAAAACGATGTCATTTGGTTAATACCGAAACGACGTCGTTTCAGTAAATTTAAGAACTTCTTTGCTTCATCAACAAAATGACATCGTTTTCTTTTTAACCAAACGACGTCGTTTGATTTGGCTGATGGTTTAAACGTTTATAAGTTAACCAAAACGACATCATATTGGTTAACTTATAAACGACGTCATTTTCCAGCTGAAGGTTAAAAAGTTTGTAACTTAACCAAAACGACGTCGTTTAGTCTTGCTGCTTCCACGCCTGCACTTCGTCTTACTCCTCCATCCCCTTCGTCTTGCATCGCCGTCATTTGGAGCTACGTTGTCACCATGGAGCTTGCGCATCTCCGGTGTCGTCTTCTCCGGCCAACAAATTGAAGGTATTGTCCTCTTGTTCCTCCTCTCCTCTTCTCCATCGGATGATGTATATGGTGTGTGTGGTTGAATTATTTAGTTGATATGGAGTTTGTATTTGATTTTGGTTGTTAATTACTGATTGTTAATAATGGGCTATGTATTTGTTAGAAAATGGTGGAAAAAATTAAGAATTTGTCTTGAATTAGGGTGAATCGGTAAATGCATACCAAGTGTTTGATAAAATTCAGTCAATTGAAAAAAAAATTGATTTCAAGTCATTTCAATGTTTTTTTATATTTTTCTTAGAATTGTATTCAATTCTTGAAAATATCATCCCAAGGGTAAATTTGCATAATTATTTGAAAAAGAAATCAAAACTAAATAAAATCAAATAATTTGGCATTAAAATCAAATAAAATACTTAAAACATATATTAATGTTTCATACACACCAATTTAGATATTTATATATAATTACTGGTATTTTATTGGTCCAATTACTTTATTCTTTAATAAAAATGTTAGTATGGTTTGTATTCACTATCTCATAAATATGTAGTATTTAAATTTTAGAAGACAATCATAATATTATTACAAATTTGCTCTTAATTTATATTGAAGTTTCAACACTCAAATATTTGTTTACCAAGTTCTAAAAGCATAATTGAGTTTAACCCAAGAATGTGATTTAATGAATGTGCTTAATTTAGTTTAAATTTTAAATTTTAAATTATGTTATTAAATTGGATTTTGATATAATGGGTTGTTAAATTTTGTTATTCGTCTATTTATAGATCAAATGAAAATTTAATTACTTTGTGTAGTATGACAAAAAAATTCACATGAAGAAGTATGAATGTCATAAATAAGCTTTGGGAGATCAACAATAAGTTAAAGAATTAACAAGATCGTTTATTATTATGGAAGTTGTTAATTTGTTGTGGGTGTTACTTAGTAATTTACTTATAAAAGATATATATGTACTCCAAAATTAGGACTATGATGTTTGTCTATAATGTTACATATAAAAATATATATGTACTTCATAACCCTTTATGGTAAATTTATAATGATACATTTTAGATAGTGTTATATTCAAATATCAACCATTTTAATAAATTGATATTATTTTTATTTTGTCGACTTATTCTTTTTGTTTTAGAACGATAAGTTGCTTTTATGCAATATGGACTTCTATAATCAAATAATTCCTTCATAACTTATGTAAAAACCATATTTGAAATTTGAATTTATCATATTTGAAATTTGAATTTATCTTAGGATAATTTTATGATTCAAACAACATAGCATACATAAAAAAAGATTCATGTATAACATATATCTTTTAACAAACATTCAAAACCATTACTACGACAATTGATTCTTAGTTCTAACTATAACTTATATGATTGGAAATACATTGTTATTTGCATCTAAACTAATAGCTAATAGAAATTTCCCTCTATGCTTGCATTTTAAGTGACAACCATAAATGAATATTACAAACCTACAAATAGCTAATAAACCCTTCAGATAAACATTTAAGCATATGTATTTGGAATCAAAAATACCTCTTAGATACTTGATTATATAAAAAAAAACTAATCGGGTTTCACTTTAATATAGTTATTCTATAGCTCCTCAATTGCTCAATGAGCTTGCCTTTTTCTCCTGTTAATAACTTTAATGCAAAGTTCTTTGCACTATATGTCTTCTTGTATGTAATATTAATATTAAAGTTCCTTTAAAGTGCACTTTTAAGCCCAACAATATCTCATATAAGGCAGTCTCTAAACTATGGGAGGTATTTTCTTACAATCTAAAATATCTTACATTTTTCATTTTGTTATTCTCGACCACACTCATGGTTGGAACGAAATGTCTTGATTTGAAATGTAGTTCTATATTATATTGAAGAAACATGTATTCTCCACTCGTAACCCTTTTTTATTTCTCATTCTTGATATAATCATAATAATATCCCTTCTTAACAACATACTATTTTAGAGTTTTTCTAAATTCATTAAGTGAATCAAATAGCATACTAATCTTTAAATCAATTTGCCTCATCGTATCATTATGTATTCACCTTTTCTCCCTTTTATTTGAACTTTCATTTATAATCTTAAGCTCAACATAATCTTCATGTGTTGAATATATTTACAAATCTAGAATATTATTTTTTGGGACATCGTATGCACTACCATAAAAAAGGCATAGTTTTCTTTTGTAACCTCTTCGCCAACCACCTATCTTCCATCTTCCATAACTATCTCATCATATATATCCTATAATCAAATAAACTAAAATCATCAAAGTCACTAACTTCTTCTTTTCCATCCTCATATGTTGGATCATTAAATTCATTATTATCTGCACCATTTTTTATAGGTTGTTTACCCTCTGTGGAAGCAAACTATTGCTTCTTTACAACATCACAATCACTTTTTTCACCTTCTCCAACAATGCACAAAAACTTGTCCATGTACTCAAAAAGTTGCCTATTTACCCTCTATAACCTCATAATTAACTTTTTCACCTACTTCACAATATCTTTTGTTATGTATCAACAAGGGATATTCAACACTATCCAAAAATACCCCCATAATCTCATAGTCTTTCTTTTCAATTAAATTAATCATATTAATGGTATGAGCCTCACTTTTTAGGTCTCTAATGTCATCCTTAAAATAATCTTAAGAAAATTTATAACTAAAAACTCGAACCTTTTACGGTTCAAGTCTCCCTCAGTATATAAACTGAATCATTGTCAAATGATTCAACTATACTCAAAATTATACATTCGTTCTCTACCATAGTATATGATAAAGGTAAATTTAAAGGTCCTATTATGTCAAAACTAAAATTTAATTATGGTATTTGTGAAATAAGAAAGATAAATAAAAGATATAACTATACTATCAAGTATTTAATAGACAAACAAAAAGATACAAATAAGTTGTGAAGTGTTTAATTAAAGCTCTAGCCAATCTTAAACATATATGATTTCAAACTTAAATCATGTTCTTCGATCATTATATGCAAGAATGGACATCATCAAAATAAGTTATAACTGAGAGAATTAATAATATCTTGATGTATTGACTATAATTGAGAGTGCATGGGTTACAAATTGGTATATTTGAATTGTGAATTGGATTATTATAGATTTTACGATGTAAATGTGGACTGAATTGAGAATAGACATATAGTTTGGAGACCCAATTTGAGTTGTAATTACTGGTTGACAATGCCAACAATAAATTTTCACACATTTTTATGACATTTCTATCAGTTTCTATATTTTTCATTCTAGCTCCATCATCATCATCTTCGTTCATGTATTTCAGGAAGATCCTTCTGCGTGTCGGTTGAGGTAAGTGATTTAGTTTTTTATTACGATTTTGTGAGCTTGGTTTAATTTGGGTATTTGTTTGCGGTTTGAACTTTGGTTTATCATTGAATTAACATATGATGAGTTTGACTTATATTATAATTCTGCATGCCTTAATATGTCAACTCGCTATTTCATTGATTCTTGTTCCAATGTGATTAGCTTCTTGTAATGACTTTTCATGTGCGAATTTTACACGCATCTTTTAAAACTACATATATGTTAAAAAATTTATTAAAATAAATATTCATATTTTTATGAATGCTTATTATTTGGCATTAGTACATATTTAATATAGGACTTTTAATATTAATACTCTTTTAACATACATGATTACAAACATATATGTTTGATCTTCAGGATAGGTTCGTTTTTTAGATTTGAACTCATAAACCTTAACCCATAACTCGTGATGATTTCTCCTGTAAAGCTTATCGATGAAAAATACGAGGATCTTAGAAATCACAACAAGAACTTGTTGTCTTGATTCAAGTCTTATCGAATTTTTGAAGTAATATTTGGCGAACAAAAATGATACTAACTCATGATTAACTATTTTAAATTAACAGTTTTGCATAAATGAGTTATGTTGATAGATCTTGGATATATAGACGATTAACACTTGATGGTTACATTAATCCCGAATTTGTTGCCGAAGTTGAAGCTTTTATTCATTATGCATGTTCTCAACCTGCATATATGGATGAGCCAAAGATCAAATGTCCGTATAAAAAGTGCAAACATAAATGGTTCCTTCCTATTGATGAAGTTAATGGGCATTTGCTGAGAAAAAGGTTTCTCCCCAATTATTTGAGTGGACACGACATAGGAAACTTGACATTTGTAGCACCTCAAGGGGTAATCAAGC
Organism: Erythroxylum novogranatense; assembly: GCA_029891385.1. Taxonomy (NCBI): domain Eukaryota; kingdom Viridiplantae; phylum Streptophyta; class Magnoliopsida; order Malpighiales; family Erythroxylaceae; genus Erythroxylum; species Erythroxylum novogranatense. Next base: position 32,263 of record JAIWQS010000159.1, on the reverse strand, counting down.
GTAATTATCTATCAACTTTAATGAGTTTGAAGGAAGGATTCCATTAAGAACAAATTATGTGGATGGATCTGAAAATCGGTACATACAAATGGTTTATGGTGCGAAAAAAATGAAAAATCTTGAAGAAGAACCTAATCCACATGCAACAGACCATGGAGTACATGACTAAGCTCCAAAATGACATGGAGCAGTTGAAGGGAGGGCTAACGACTCGCACCATCCGCTCATCGGGATAATAGGATTGTTGTAATCATTTGGTTTGAATTTATGTACAATTTAATATTTTTATTATCAATGAAGAAAATGCATGTTGGACTACATTTCCGAAGTCTAACTCCGGAGTCATAGACTTGAGCATATCACCCTGTAGGGTTATTTCAATGAAATCTCCTTAACCATCACCGGTTCATTTTCTTGCTTTGATACCCAAAGTGTTGGGCCTCGATTCGAAGCCCACACCACCAAGTGTGAAATTCAAAAGGCTTCTTCAGAACAATCGTAGCTCCATGTCTCTAGTTTACTTTGATACAAAAATTATCTCATTCGGAGCTTTATAGATCAAGATATGATTAAAAAGCTAAAGTATATTCATAATCAATTCATGTTCTTCTAATCAATATCCTCACTTTCTTTCTATCAATCTTTTTCGAATCAACACCAAAAACTACCAATTTTTATGAAGAGATAGAGAAATGTGTTCGAAATCTATTGCTTTAAAAACTAAGTCATTTGAAGGTCAAATGATAAAGTTATGGCCAAAAGAGTCAAATATGTTCAGATTTGGGAAAACCCTGCTGGTCACGATCCTGACTTATTTATGGTACTTACTGATGGAATTTTAGTTTCTGTCGTATATTTACCTACGAATGGTAAAAAAACCATTGGAAAAAATGCAAAGTTAAACTCACCAACGGAATTTTAATTTTCTGTCGGCATACTTACTCATATTTACTAACGGTTTATGATAAAACACTGGAATATTTTTATATTTTTACGGTAAATTCACCAACGGATTGACATAACCGTCCCGTTTGTATATACACCGATGGTATCAATTTTTCTATCAACAAATATACCGACAAAAAATACTTTCCTTTGGTCTTTTTATCGATGCATAAGAATTTTCATCGGCAAACTTACCAATAGCCTATTTTACGACGCATTTTTCAGTCGGCGAAAACCGTCAGTAATTTTTTGTTAACACGTTTGCCGTAGGTAATTTTCGTGAGTAAACCTCCTTTTTTTTACAGTGTACCGATAGTCACTTAATGTAGGCTTTTATACAGAGTGGCAAAATGAATGAGTTTCAATGTAAGCAGTGACACCAATGTCAATTAACCATTGAAATAAGTTATGGAAAATCCACATTGTCTTCAATATTCATTGAATAAAATGTTGGTGGGGTATAAGGATTAGATGAGGGCCCAGATGGATGGTTCCTGGATTCGGAATGTTAAAAAAGGCAATGTGTAGCAATGTCCCAACTTTCAACAAATATGACATTATAGGGGTGGTTTTTTTTGTTTTCTTTCAGAAACAAGCAAATGATAAAACAGCTCAACTTGAGCTTTCCAGCAATTTCAGCACAGTTGCATGCACTTCTGAATCTCTGATTGAATTTCAACTTTTAAGGCATGTCTGAATATTGCAAAGACTAGAACGAAACGGGGCAGTGTAACATTGAATAGTAATCCTTTGACATTTTATGCTACAGCTGGTGCTGTACTATAACCTTTTACTTTGACTCTATCCATAACATATAACACAAAATATGAAGTTTCCAAGTCCCTCTCTCTTTGTATACTTCAATTATGCGAACCAATGCTTAGTCATATACAAATGAAAAAGTTGACCCATCCAAATAGTCAGACTCAAAAGCCATAAACGGCTAGCGTTCGATTTTTCAACAGCCGGGCTACGCGTTAAGCGAAATTCCATTCACCAACTCCGAGGTCCGAGATCTCCGTATATAAGATGGATAACTCCATGCATTCTTCTCCATCTAAGTCCTTTAAGTTTATTTCAAGTCTGCTCTACCCTTGTAAAACCCAAAAAGCTTCTCTGAGAGGAAATATGGCAGCTTCTTTGCATGGGATTTGGTCTGCGTCCTGCATGTTCATGTGCGTGTTCGTGTTCATGCTCTTAAACACCACTTGCCAAGCCCAACTTTCTACTACGTACTATGATACTTCTTGTCCCAATGCCCTTAACACCATTCGAACTGCCATCAGAAGTTCAATAGCAGCAGATCGAAGAATGGCAGGCTCTCTCATTCGCCTCCACTTTCATGATTGCTTTGTTCAGGTATTAATCTTTTTTTTTCTGGTTCTTCTTCTTATATATGAGCTCGGATCACCTAACTGCAACTTCTATGCTCTTTTCTCAGGGTTGCGATGCCTCCATCTTACTCGACGAGTCTCCTTCTATCCAGAGCGAGAAGACTGCGTTTGCAAATGATAATTCTGCTAGAGGTTATAATGTCATAGACAATGCTAAATCAGCAGTAGAGAGGGTCTGCCCTGGCGTAGTCTCTTGTGCAGATATTATGGCTGTAGCTGCAAGAGATGCATCTGCATACGTAAGCATATCCTAAGACTGTCTGTAACAATACAAGTTATCGTCTGCATCACTTCACTTAACATATTCCCTCCAACATTTTTAATATCAGGTGGGTGGTCCATCTTGGGCAGTGAAGCTTGGAAGAAGAGATTCAACTACTGCTAGTCGATCTCTGGCCAATACGGACTTACCCGGTTTCGGAGATAGCTTGGAAACACTTATAGCTATGTTCGATCGAAAAGGCCTTAATGCTCGTGACATGGTGGCTCTATCAGGTTTGTAATGAAATGACTTGATCAATCCTGAACTACTAGGCAAGTAATTATAACTTGCGCGTTTCTAAAATGGGATTTTTATTTTTAATCCAGGATCTCACACTATAGGGCAAGCTCAGTGCTTTACATTCCGTGACAGAATCTACAGCAATAGCAGCAACATTGATCCTGGATTCGCCACCACTCGCAGGCGCAATTGTCCGGTTAATAGTGGCGACGCCAATTTGGCTCCGCTTGATTTGGTCACGCCTAATTCTTTTGACAACAATTACTTCAGAAATCTTATGCAAAGAAGAGGTTTGCTACAATCAGACCAAGTCCTCTTTAGTGGGGGCTCCACAGACAGTATCGTGTCTGAATATAGCAGGAACAATTCACCTTTCAGAGAAGATTTTGCTTCAGCCATGATCAAAATGGGAGATATTGACCCTCTCACTGGTTCTGCTGGGCAGATAAGGAGGATCTGCAGTGCTCCGAATTAGCTATTTTCTGATGCTCTCTACCTATAACATAATTTTCCAAGTTTGTTTATTTGATGTAATTATTTGATAAGCTGTATACAATTCCATTAACATGCATAAGAGTAATTGTAGAAATTCATTTGTGAAAGGAAAAGCAGAGAAAAGTGTAGGTTGTAGGGTAATTCGAGGGACATTGTAATGTATTTACATAGTATTATTTATACTACTTTCTCTAAAAGGCTATTGGTTAAGTCTCCTAGAATCAAGGAAAAAAATATTCTAACTACCTACTAACATGTGTATTTGTTAGCTATTGAGTATCGGATGAAAAGGAAAAAAAAAAAACAAAGTAGAAAAGTTCACCGATCATCAATCAAACCAGTCGAACCGACCGATCTAATCCGATTTTCAAAAGAGAGCTTGAACTTGAATAAAGTCACATGGCTTCTTCGTAAATGATAAAGCGTGTAAAAGATGCGATCTTTATAAGTTCAGGCCATGGCCAATAGCTGGTGGAGGTGGTCATCATAACTTATAGTTGTAGCGTGTGAGAAGAAAACTTATTAGTTATCTAGGGAATCGTTATTTGAAGCTTGGTAATGAAAAATTAAAAATAAACTGCATCAAGGATATTCTTGCCTGTAAGAAGAGAAAGCACCATGTGTGCCAATTATGGCTATACTAGCATGTTTAATGTATTCTAAGGTGTCTAATGAAACGCTTCGGAGAAAATATCTATGCGATGTACTTACTTGTAACCACTTTTCGGCCAAGCATCGAGTACCAAAAGAAATATAATACGAATCAATTCAAACAAAAATAACAATTTCTTTTTTGTAATTTTTAAGTGTTGCTTTTTCCAATATAAAACGCACAGTATCACTTAGAAATTATATAGCATTGAAATAATAAATTATATCCTTTTTTCATTTGATTCAAGGCAAAGTTATTAATTTTGTAGCAAAAGTAACTTAGATGCTTTCCCGAATATGGCTAAATGCAAAATATGATCAATTTTTTGTCATTTTTTTTCTTTTATATTTAATTACATTCAATAATGAAAGTTTCAATGAAGAATAAAGGGAAAGGAAAATTTGGTGAAACTACTCTCAAAATTGACATAAACAAAGCTTACAACAGAGTTGACTGGGATTATTTAAGATTTATTCTGTTGAAGCTGGGATTTGACAACAGATGAGTTAATCTTATTATGATTTGTGTTACTATTGTGAATTATTCTGTTGCTTCCAATGACTCCGAGGTTGGTCCTATTGTACCTAAGCATGGATTGACGCAAGGGGATCCTCCATTTCCTTGTATGTTTATCTTTTGTGTTAAAGGCCTTTCAGCTTTGCTTAGGAAGAATGAAGCTCGAGATGACATCCATGGTATAACTATTTGTCAAGGCAATCCGAGTGTTTTTCACCTCTTTTTTGCAGATAACAACTTTCTCTTTTTTGGAGCTAATATGACTGAATGCAACAACAGTAAGAATCTATTTGCTATTTATGAAAAAGTTTTGGGGCGATCAATTTTCAAAAATATAGCATTATGTTTAGCTCTAATACAAAACACATTGATAAGCATACTATGGAAACTATCTTGAGAGGTTAACACCGTTATTGATCATGGGTGTTATTTAGGTCTTCCTTCTTTAATTGGTCGAAAGAAAAAGCAAGTTTTTACATATATAAAGGATAGACTTAGTAAACGGATTTCTAGCTGGAAAAATAAGATGCTTTCAAAGCTGAGCAATGAGATTGTCATTAAAACAATTGCTCAAGCTCTTCCTGCTTATTGTATGAGCATATTTCTTATACCTCAGGGAACCTATGATGAGCTACAAAAAGTGATGGACTCCTTTTGGTGGGGATCGAGCAGTAATAATATTTTAAAAAATTCATTGGGTGAGTTGGGAGCATCTCTGTGTTCCAAAAAAATGGTGGTATGGGATTTCAAGATCTTCATTGATTCAATTTAGCTATGTTATGCAAGTAAGCTTGGCGTTTTATTGCCTATCCCGACTCTCTCCTGAACAAAATATTTAAAGCCAGATACTTTTCTTCTTATAGTTTCTTAGATGCTAAGGAAGGGAATAATTCTAGTTTTATTTGGAAAAGCATTTTTTTAGCTAAGGATTTATTGCTTAAAGGCACTCGATGGAGATTGGGTGATGGTTCTTCAATTGATGTTTTCAAAGACCCTTGGATTAATGAAGCTAATAATTTTTTCATCAATTCTCCTCTCTTCCCAATTGGGATAATCTGAAGGTGAGTGATTTATTTAGTGAGTCTGGCTTTTATTGGGATGTCAACTTGTTGCATAGGTTGCTAGCCCCTTATGATGTGGTGAGAGTTACTAAAGTCCCTATTACTAAATCTAAACCCCCAGATAAATTGATTTGGCACTATAGTCAGATTGGCATTTATTCAGTTAAGACAGGATACAAGCTGGACCTCAATTATTTTACTGGCATTGTCAACTTATTTTTGGATGGCCCATGGTATTTGGAACTCTTCTATCCCTCCAAAGATAAAGGATTTTTCTTGACGTTGTCTTCAAGATTTCATTCCCTGTAAAAATAGGCTTCATAGAAAGGGTATTATGCTTGATACTAACTGTGATTATTGCGGCCTTGTAGAAGATGTTAATCACGTGTTGATCGAATGTCCTAAAGCTAAAGAAATCTGGGGTTTGGCTGGATTGAGCTCTTCAGTGAGTACGATTGAGAACTTTATTGTACAGTTATTAAATTACTCCTCCGCAGCTAGTATGGAACGCAACTTGGCAATGCTTTGGAGTAACTGGTACCACCGAAATATCATACTTTGGCAACGTAAGGATGTTCCTTCTTTCATGGTGGTTGCTTTCGCTGATAATTTTATCAAAGATTGGCAGGATTCTCGGCAGGCTTTTGCTTGTGTTATTGTCAGACCTGAAGCCCACATTCTGTTGTTTCATCTTAGGTCAAACCGCATGAAGGTTTTCTTAAATGCAATGTTGACGCATCTGTGTTTAAGGAAAAGAATGCTACAAGGTTTGCTGCTATGCTTTGTAATGACAAAGGCCAATTTGTTGCTGGTCTTTCCAGTCATTTTCCTACTCTTTTTTGTCTAATTATTGTTGAGTTTATTTCTATAAGAGAAACTCTTTCTTGGTTAAAAGAAAAATAGGTTGATAAGGTCATTGTGGAGTCTGATTGTTTGATGGCTATTTCAATTTTTTCTTTGAATTTCTTTGAGATTGGAATTTTGACTCTTGACTATCTCTCGCTCAAGTATCATTTCCTTTATTTATCCTTTCATTGAATGCGTAGGATTGCCAATAAGGTGGCACAATCATTAGCTAGGGTAACCTTATTATATGCAAACCTTCATCATTGGAATGCTAGTCCTTCTTGTTTGGATTCCATTTAATTTCGATTGTTCTTCTTGTTTCACCATTGATGTTGAAAGGCCTTTAGGTCCGGTGTATAGGGTAAGCCTATTGGCTTGGGTTAGTTTATTGCCTTTCATTCTTTGGTTTGGTGTTTTAGTTGTTAAATTCAAATTCACAAAAAATGATAGGGTATGGAATGTTACAATAGAGATGCATTTAGTATCATTAATAATTGAAAAGTTAAGAAAAATGGATTAACTAATACCTTTTTCAAATTTGGTTGGAAGAATATTAATGCATAGCTTCAAAGAAAACTCAATAAAGAGTATGTAATGCATTAAGGTCTAGATTGAAGAATTTCAAGAACTTACTCAAATAAGCAAATCGATAATATCTCTTTAACTAGTGAAATTAATGATATAACGAATGCCGGAAAATCTATTTAAGGTAAAATATGTTTTGTTTATTAATATATCATATTATATTTTTCTCATATTTCCATTTCACCATTGGAGGTGCATAAAGTGACTCATATATTCAAGAAAAAGGGATGCAAGGAGTTTTCAATTTTGTGTCATATTTTTGCAGACACTACTACAACTAACTTCCATGTATATCCATCAACTAAATCTCCACTGAATAGTATAAAAGAGAAACATAAAAAACTTTAGTGTACTACGATTCCGATAAAGGATTTCACATAAAACATTATAGCTATTAGGTATAAGAAAGGAGCTAGGGTATCATCAAAGATCTAAGTATGCATTTAAGCATTTTTTCTTAAATATGATAATTGAGATGAAAATTATAAGATTTAAGCAAGTGTTCACTATAAAGAATCTTGTAAAATTATATCATTAAATTATTGTTCCAACAATAGCATAATCTTTATATAGTGATATGGTATAAAATACTTAAACGATTAGTTTAATACAAGTGAGAAATTGTTGGTTTATGCTCTACGGTGAATTGGTTGATTCTAGTTTAGTGACATAATTATTTAATGACATTCTTTATCTTATACATAGTAGATGTATATGATAATATTCATAGGATAAATGTATATTGCAAGTGAAATTATGATAAGATTATAATTTTGATATTCATATTGCATTTATATATTATCCTAAGTTGTTCTCAATCATTATTATATTGAATTGGAAAATAATAGAGAGTAAAAGACTAGCACACATTATGTTTTCCTTAAGAAGAAAGTAGTTTATCTAATTGATGAAAGTAAGTGGATACTTAAATAAACGTGTGAATGATTGTTAAAAAACAAGTTCACTAAATTGACCATATATGAGAATTTCATCTATAATATTACTTGTATATTTACGAGAATTTTTATTGTGATGATTGTGTAAATAATCATTTGACTTGCGATCTCCAAAGTTAGCTCATATAGGGATCAATGTTTGATACTACTCATGACTTACTTTAATCATGGGTAGCTTAATTGACAGTTGTTGGACATAGTATGAACTATATAAAGATAGTTAATTAATCGACATAGGATTAATCACCGTGAAGTGATTAGGGATAATGTTTCGTTGTTCTAAATTAGTATTAATTCAAAAAATCATTGGTAAAAGTGGAATGACACTTTGAAAATAAAATTTAAGTGTCATTAACTGAATCAATTGCTAATAGTGGAGAGCGAATATGATTGGACTCAAATGGAGGAGACATTAATTCTATGTTATATGTCTAGTCGGAATTTTTTAATACGAAAATGTTAAATTATGAGAAAAATAATGCAAGGAACGATTGGTCAAAATCACTTTGATATTTATAAATATTTGAGTGGTCATGATGCGTTCTAGACACCAATCTTGATATTTGAATATAAATTATTTAATTAGAGAATTAAAGATAAATTAAAAGAGTTTAATTTATATAATCTTAAATATGATTTAAGATTATAGTCTATAATATTGCAATATATTTGAGAATCTAATGGATTACACTCAAATAATGGGTTGAAAAGAAAATATCTTTTAATCAAGTTGAACTTGATTGTAAATGTTGAAAATTTTATAATTAAATCGAAATATTTAATAAATAAGGATTAATATGAAATATGAAATCTTATTTAGGTATAATTGATATTTATTTATATTTAATTATAATTTGAGTGAATTTGACTTTCAATAAATTATAAAATTGTTATTGTTTCTTTTTTTTTAGTAATTCAGTAAGTTGATTGAAATAAAAGAATAAGTATATACAAGTTACGGGGAGACCCTGAGTTAGTTCAATATCACAACCAAAAATGGCCCTTCCTGCAAATATACAGCGTACAATTTTGCTAAGAGCCTAACTACCCAAAACAAACACGCTAATGAGGCTACCAATGATAGAAACTAATAGGAGAGACAACCTAACCAACAACAAACCTAATCATCGATTACCATAAGCCAAGCACATAAGGGACTCAGCTTGTTCCTGCAAGCAAAACTCATTCCCAAATACATCCTGTCCATATTAATTACAACATAACCAGGCATTGATTACAAATGAACAAAGCTCCTTTATACAAAACCGAGGGTAAGAAGAGACTCCCATATGGCATGTTACTTGAACCCAAGTTGCTCTTGCATATGAGTTATACTTACAAAAGTTGGAATCATTGGACAACTATTGTTGGATTACCCAAGTATGAGAAAGTTGCTTGATGTGATACCATGCTTCTCATTAGTGCTTATAGGTGTCAACCTTACTTTTCTGGTAGTCGCATATGGTTGGTTGAAGTTGCTTTCTAAGGATGAGGAAGTCCACTCCACCCTTGACCAAACATGTTAGAGAAAATAAAACCAAAAATCACAATTTACCTACAGTCAGTGTTTGAACAAAGTTGCTCCGTTACTTGGAAGATCACTTTAACGTTGAAGTTCCCCACATCCAAGGCTTGATCTTGGAAGGTTCTAAGGTTTCTCTCGGATCAAAGGTTATAAATAACTACAACTAGTAAGATAAAAAGGTGTGTATGTCAAAGCTATTGGGCCTCGGTATTTGGTTGAACCAAGCTTAAATAGAGAGCAAGTTTAAAAGTAGGAATGTTTAGCTGAAAATGATTAAGACAATGGAGCCAAACTGATTTAGAAAAGAGACATCCAAAGAAAAGATGCCTAATAGACTCATTGTCTGCATAGCATATTGAGCAATGGTTTGGAACAAAGGTATAACACAGTTGATCTCTTGTTTGTAGCTTATTATGGAAAGCTAACCACAACATAAAGACATGCCTTAGGAGAGTGCCTTGATACCACACCAATTTATACCATGGGACTCTAGGAGAGGGGGTCCTAACAAGGAGTATGCTGAAATGTTTGTGTAAGTTTTAGTGGGGCTGGCAATCCATTATAGTCTATTCGGTTAGGAAGCATCAAGTTGATAGGTTAAAGGTTCTAGCCTCCGAATGACCTCAATGGTGGTAGCTTGCTAGTTCTAGGTATTGTCAATGATAACTTCCGCAGCTTTGACATTCATTGGGAGCTCTAAACTGTTAATCATCTTTGGAGTTGAGAGATCCTTCAAGATGCCTCAATGATACCACGAGTCCTGCCATAAGAAAGTGGTGACACCATTCCCTATCTTAAATCTAAAGTGGTTCTCTAGAATATTCCTGACCTGAATAATTTTGCTCCAGCTCTAAGAGCTATTACAAGTAGGTCGAGCACTCTAGAAATTATTTCTTTTAAGAATTATGGTATGAACCCACTTGATCCACAAGGCTTCCCTATGAGTGAAGAGGATCCAGATCCTTTTTCCTAACAAGACATTATTCCAAATGGAAAGGTGTTTGATCCCCAAGTTACCCTCTTTTTTAGGTCTACAAAGATCAGACCATTTAACATTTGCATGAGTTTTTTACTCAACTTGTTCGTATGGGTAAGATCTGATTTTCCAATACAAGTGTGTTGAATAAGAGAAATCAAATTTCGAAAAATTGATTAGAGTTATATTTGCTTAGTTAAGTGAAACATTGAGTTTTGTTTAAGTGATTATGTTGAGCCGTTATGATTGATAAACCTTGTTTTATTATAATCTTCGAGTATAGTAGAGGATGGAAAAAGTGTTGTGGAGGTTTATCCTCCCCCTTAAAGAATGAACTAGTTATAAGGGTTATTATTAGAGATAACATTTAGGACCGACATGCCCTGATTAAGTTGACCAAACTTTAGGTTGAATTTAATTTTTTGTTTTAATTTTCAAGTATTGAACCAATCCCAAAAGTTTTAAGTAAAAACGACATAATTTTTTTAAATTTAAAGTAAAAAATTTGGACTAAGCCCAAACTCTGTCACATTTTACCCCAAACTCAAATTTGGGGATCCAAACTCTGTCACATTTCAAGTTATGTGTCTAAGGTCCGATCGAGTTTTGGATGAAGCCCAAGCTCGAACCCCAAACTCAAATTTGATCGACTTGACCCCCTAATGCCATTCTTAGTTGTTCCTCGTTGAACAAAAAGAAGCACAAATCTATTGGATTCCTTTTAATCCACGAAAGAAAGACAATTGTATATCATTTATTTTTCTCTTAATGAATTTAGTTAAAAAATTTAGACGATAAAAGTAGGCCTAGAAAAGATCGTCCACTAGTGTTTAGATTGCGATATCATATTTCTTCCTGCCTCTCTTATAAGAAATTGCTATTCATTTATCCAATATAAAAAATATTCATGTTAAATTTATATACATATTAAATTATCACTAGTAATATTAGGTCGATCATGCCCAATGAACACAGAGTGTTTATACATTAAATAAGTGTATAATTATAAGTTAACAGTAGCGGGGACGAGGATACTCCATTAAATTGGCAACCTTATTAGAAGAGTTAAAGTTAGAAATATAATGATAAGAGACAAATTAAAAGTGATTGATATTAATAAAAAAAATTAAGAGAAACAAGACTTAAATGAGTCAAACATGTTAAGAGAAGATACTATAACTGTCCAATAAGAAAATGTGAAAAGATTGTATTTAGAGACTCTAAGATTAAAAAAAGAAAGCTTAAAAAGAACTAAAAGGAGGTGATCAAGAATGATATGATTTTGCTGAAACTTATCAAAGACATGACCCTCAATAGAAAACTGTGACATATTAGAATTCAGATAAAGAATATTACATAAAGAGGTCCTTCTTATCCTTATAAGTCTTTTAAACATTGTTCTTTAGTCTTATGTTTTGTAGGTAGCTTAAAATTAGATATGTAATACTCTCCTTTTAGTTAGTTAACCTAAACATGTCCTTACTTAGCTAAATATTATTTTGCAATAGCTTGTTTGATTTATTTATCAACTTATCTTTTTCTTGTTTGTGTATGTATTACTTATTTTGTCTTTTATTTTACCATCTACCTTTTCTATACTTATTGTATTGTTTATTTTATTACCAATTTTATTTTATTTATACTTATTTATTTTTTATTTTATGTTTACGTTTATTTTAATGTTATTATTATTATTATTTTAAATTATTATGATTTTATTATTTTAATATATATTTTTTAAAATCTCTCTAATGATATAATAAGATTATATACTATTAAACCTCTCCGATTGTGACGCCTTTACTATACTGTTGTTATATAAAGTTTTTAATGAATATCTGAGTGCATAAGCATTAAACGTACAAGCAAAATATTGATATTTTATTACAAAAAGTGATAAACTAAAGAAATGCATATCGGCAAAGTATCGCTATCCAACTAAAGTATCGCCACGCAGGGTCCCATTCCCAATTTGAACCTGTGTACTAACGTGGTCTGTTTTGTGAATAGCACCCGAAATAGCCGATCCACCTTTGCCTTTACTTAGCAAACCCAAACACTGCACAGCCTTAAATATCGTTCTCTCTCCTCCCTCCCTCCCTCGGCCTTCCTTTCTCTGTTAAAACATCTCCCTTTTTTGTCGTCTTTGGTTTTCCTTCTCTATCTGTCAAATTCCAAAGAGTCCTAGTCGTGGTTGCTTGGCGGTGGATGGCAAGAACGAACAAGTATACCTCCATTAACTTCAATCACATCTATGAGAAGAACTTAGGCAATTCCTCCACCCTCAACCCACCTAAGTCACAACCTTCTTCTTCTTCTTCTTCTTCTTCCTCTTTCTATTCTTCAGTTTCACCTTCAAGTTACCAAAACAATCCATATAATAAGAACAACATCGCATCCGTCAAGGGCCATGGCCGTATGCTGGTTTTGACCCGACCCAATCCCAAACCCGTATCAGTTGGCTCCACAGCCCCACAGGCCTCTCCTCCCCAAAATCTCATCGACCCAATCTCACCCACAGGCCTCTCCTCCCCAAAATCTCATCGACCCAATCTCAGAAAGAACCTGTTGAAACCACTGCTGTGGTGTCTCCGAAACCGACAAATTCTTGCCCCCACATCTTAGACCCGGTTTTTCGGGGAAGAGGAAAGACCAGTCCTGAGGTTCTGCAGCAACCCCAAGGGTCTGGCTCTAAGGGTCGTCATGAAGAAAATGGGCGACCCAAGTCTGGTGGTGGCTACGAGAGGATGAGGAGAACCGGGGACTCATATCTCGGTTTTATTCATCGACCTAGATCTAGCGGTAATCGCCCCAATTCAAGTGGATGATGGTATGTTTCTTACGCATGTCATTGAAATATACATATACTCCCTCGCAAGTATAATGTGTTCATTCGTTCAGGTTTGGTTCTTCCATTTTGTGTTGTGATGGGGCTGATTTGCCTTATACTTGTTGATGACTTCTATTCTGATGTATACTGACTTTTTTTCTTTCTGATTTTCTCAATGGAAATGTTGATTTCACCAATTTAAAGATTGCTTAAATCAATCGTCAATTTGAAATCAGTTAGTTCCTAGCGGTTGGGAATGATGATGTGAAAGTTGTCCTCTGAGTGGCTGTTTGTGCTGTTGAGTTGTTGTATACACACTATGTAATTACACAATAACTATGTGTAACCATTGGAAGTGAACAGAAAATTTTCTTCGAACTTGTTCATTTCAAGATAATGCTTTGTGTCTGTCCGAGAACAGATATAGCATATGGCGTTTTATGCACTGTAGCTAATGAAGTCAGTTAAGCACGACTTAAGGAACAAGGATTGGAAATTTCACGTTTGCTCATTTACCCATTTAAGAGGATAGTATACCAAGGCAAAGCTTGAGGCAGAATGGAAATACGTGCAAATGTTAAAATTTTAGATTATAAAATATGAATAAAGTGTCTTGAGAGACATTAGATGAAGCCAAGAAAATTGGAATAGATAGGCTAATGCCCTCTTAGTATCCAGTGTAAGAATCACTCTTGGAACAAGAAAGATCACCTTGTCAAGAAACTTTCGATTAATTAGATTAATCATTATTAGGGTTTGCACTTGCAAATGTTTGAACAACAGTCCTGTTTTGGACGATTGAGATCTTTTGTGCCTTCCAGTTGTCACTCTATGTCAGAAGATCTCATCTGTTTTGGACAGTATCCGTACAAGGTTGTCTTTTTATCATCATCTTCACACCCAATCTAAAGTCTCGCAATAAAGCAGAATCTAGGAAGGTCCGATAACACGCAACCTTATCTTTACAGAGAAAATTGTTGGTTTTCATTTCCAATCATATCTGCAAACAAAAATTTGTAATGACAAAATATTGTTGTCTTTTTCTTTTGTTGTTTTGGACATAAGCATGACATTTAGGGATGATAATGGACCGAATTTTCAAGCATCGTTGACTTTTTGGTTAATAGTTAAAAGAAATTATATCCTTGATTTATGTTATTTTAGTTTATACATTTAGTCTAAAGTTTAGTTAACTGCAACTTGACCCATTTTCCCAACCCTATTAGGGCGTTAATGAGAATGCAAATCTAAATTTTCAAATCTAATGTCGGTTTGAATTACAATAGTCATTTTAGTTGTTACTGAAATTCTCCATTACTTTGTTTCATGTGTTACGAAGACATTCATTGTGAGTTGAAGTGTTTTCTGATACAGATGTTTATAAAGCCGTTGGAATTGACAGCAAGTTCAGAGCATTCGCGGGCAGTTTTATCTGGTTGAGGATAGCCTAGGATGATTGCCTGCCGGATGATTTGATCTGCCAGGACTGCAGTGACGAGTGTTGTTTGGAAATCTCATCTAAGGACAGAATAAGATGCTTAGGAGTTGTAGAATTTGGTTGTATGATTATCTTCTGCTTACGACTTGGAATGGAAGCAGCCCTTTTGCGTGTTTCCTTTTGAACTATGCTCAATGGCTCCAACTTCTGGGGTTTCAATTCTCAATTCGCACTTCTCTGTTTCCACCAATCGATTGGTTTATCTCACTTTAAGATCTCCGAATCACATTTACTAATGAACTCGTAAATCACCAGTAACACTGTTCTTGTTCTGGCCAACGTCAACGTCATGATTCCAAAGAAGGATGAATGCTCTCACCGTGGAGACGATCCTGTTATGGCCATACTACCGATACCTAATGGCTCAACCCTTGCAGGCCAAAAGAATATTTCAAACATTCAAACTATAAAACAAAGTTGAGGATTTAAATTTTATTTTAAAAATCAGTTTTATTCAAATTTAAGATATTAATATTAATTAGTTCATAAAATATTAATTAAATACTAAGGTGTGCTTATTTGGTGAATACGAGGAGAGTAGAATTAATATGAAATGAAAATAAAACTTAATAAGAGGTTATAATTGGATGACTTATACTTTCATTCCTCATTTTTACTATTGTTTCATTCCTCTCCGTTACAAAAGAATGAGAGTCATTTCTCTAATATCATTTGTTTTCATTATTAGCTTTAAAACCATTATTTATTCCTACCATGTGACCTAAAGCAATGGTTGATTTTTGTTTTGATTCAGTAACATTTGGTATTCTTTAATTAATATTATTTATTTATTATAATATAATAAATTAAAATATAATTCATTTATTAATTAAAATATTATAATTAATTAATTATAATATAATATAATTAATTAAATAATTATAATATAATTAATTCATTAATTAAAATATTGTAATTAATTAATTAATATATTGTAATTAATTAATTACAATATAATTAACTAAAATATAATTAATTAAAACATAAATAAATAAATAATTAAAATATAAATAATTTTATTTTTCAATATTTTTAGACAAACCAACAACTATCAATGTTAATGGTAATTATTCCTTCTTCTTAACCAACCATCGAATTATAATGATAATATTCATTCTCATTCCTTCTATATTAATTCTCATTTTATTATCGTTTCTATATCGAACCAAATTAGTCCCTAAAAACATTGTTTACGATGAAGTTTTATTATTAATCTTGTTCACCTTTATTATAAAGTTAGAATGTTGGTTGAATTAGAAATCAAAATTTAATAAATAATATTTAATAAATTTATAAATTTAAGATTTAAGTAATTTTAAGTGTGATAATTAAAGTGAATAGGAAAATGTGCATGGCCAAAGGTTTTGAATAATCAAGTAAGTATGAATGGATAAAATTAGGAAATATTTATTTTGATGGTTACTATAGTTGTAATCGTGTACAGCTAAAGCTCACAAGCAAATATATAACGCTTCTTAGGTTACGAAACTTCCGACCACCAACAATAAAACTTGGAACTCTGCTGACTCTTTCGTCTTAGATGGTTTCACCCAAGGCAGTTGAGGAATTACGACGACACAAAGTGAAACTGCCAGCAACTTGGGTTGTCTAGGAACTGATTTGGTAACAACGAACAAGAACTCCCATTTTGGGTTGACATTCATTTTCTCCATGTCCAGGATCTGATTGGCAACAACAAACAAAACTCCTAATTTGGGTTCCTCAATTACCTGTGCAACAGGTTCGATCCGCCAGTTCATACCTATATACTTCTGCTCCTTCTGCATGGTTTACATGCCGTGAGAATATTGCTACGGAAGTGCTAAAGGAAGAGAAAGATTGAACTATGGAAAGCGTGTTAGAACAAGTCGTGTCGATTGCAACAGACGAAGAACTCCTACAGCCTCTGCTGGAAAATGACCATGCAGCCCCAAAACCTCAGAAAACGCCGGCTCAAAAGCCATGAGAAAGACCTTCAAAGGAACAGCCAATTTGGCAAGGCTCCTCCCACAGGATCAGTTCTAGCGTTTCAGATTCTTTCGCCAATTTTGACACATCAAGGACAATGTCGAACCGTTACAAGCAAGATTTTGACGTTACTCCTTATATTGTTGGGCGGGCTATCCTGCTTCCTTTTGTGTCTGACTGATAGCTTTAGAGACGATAGAGGGAAAGTTCGATACGGAATAGCAACGGTGAGGGGGCTGTGGGTGATTGACGCCGTGAATCTTTCAGCCGAGGAAGCAGCTCGTTATCGCCTAAAGTTAACGGATTTTTTCCATGCTTTCATGTCATTATTGGTTTTTGGTGCAGTTGCTTTGTTCGATAGTAATGTCAATAAATGCTTCTGGCCAACACCTTCAGAGGAGCTGAAGGACATTCTAGCTCTAGTGCCGGTTGGAATTGGAGTGTTGTGCAGCATTCTGTTCCTTATTTTCCCATCCAAACGTCATGGAATCGGCTCACCTCTGTCTCGTAATTAGTGGATCTGTACTCCTCCCTTGACTCTGTTATAAAACAGCGTCTGATACAATTGAAGGTCATTGATGTTGTCGTGCAAACTCGTATCTGAAAGTTTACGAATAGAGAAAACCCTATAGACCAGTATTGAATATTTAATAATTTTAATGGAGGTCAAAATTCTTTTTTCTTACGAGGGTATGATAGGAAGACGCTTTTAAGTCATTTACATCTAAATTGAAGACGCTTTTAATACATTTACATCTAAATTAATCTCCACTTAAAGTCTTAAACTAAATAAATCTTTCGTAAAAGGCAAAGCTTTAATCCCAAGTTTCTTCAATTTATTGAAGAAGAAAAACAAAATGTTATAAAAATATAAGATAAAACATATAAAATATATAAGTGACTGAGTCAAATAATGAGCTAATTATAATAATATGATAAGTTGTAAAATAATGATAATTAACTTCAATTGTTTTTTGTGTTTAATTTATTTAATTATGATTTATAGTTAGCTAAATTGCGTTAACATTTTTAAAAAATTAAATAAGCTCTTCAACTTAAAATTTTAAATTTATCTCTAAAATTAATAATTTTAGTTTTTAATTAATTATTTTATTTTGTAAAGTAATATAATTTATTGCAAAGATCAACTAATTTTGTATTTTATGGGACTAAATAAAATTTTATATATTAAGTATTTAATAAAATGATGATATACTATTATAACTAATTTTTAATAATTTGTCACATATTATATATTTTATGTCTTGCATGTAAATTAAACATAAGTAAAATTAGTAATTTGAAATGCAATTTAACTAATAATTACATATGAGAGTGGGAGGTGACTGTTTTAACCTATAAAATTTTATGTGAAAATTTACAAATACAAACACAAAATAATAATAATAATAATGAATTGAAGCACTTTTAATTTTAATATTTTAAAATATTAATCATGATAAATTACTAAATTTTGATTTATTAATTTTGATTTTATGGTTTAAGACGTTTTGTGTTTCTACATGTTTAATTTTATGAATTTTAAGTTTTGTATAATTTAAAATCGAGTATTTTGATATTTTATTACTTTCTTATTATCTAGATAGTGGTACTTTTTAAAGATAAAATGATGTCATATTTTATTATATTTTAGTTTTAAAATATTTTTAAAGGTTTAGTTATATTTTATTTTTAGTTATTTATGTATTTATTATAATTTTATTTACATAATAATTTAACGTGACACTTTTTAACTTATATTATTTTTTATTGTCACAAGTTTATTATAAATAGTCTCTCTATTATATAAAGATAAAATTATATCCCAAATTCTAGTTTATTGTAAAACTTTAGAGTCAATATAACGATGATGATAATATCGACGAGACATTTCTTTCTCGTAAAAGATTTATTTCTGTTAAAATTTATAAATAATAATGCTGTTGTAGGATTAGGGAAACAAACAAAATTAGACGAGAGTCACGCGTTTTGACCGAGAGTGGTGTTGTGAACTCTGGTCGTGCAAGATGAACAAGAAACACATGGAAAGTAAAAACAATCTGTCGTCAATTCAACGCCACAAAACGAAAAGAAAATAAATATTGAAAAAGCAAAAGAAAAGAAAAGAGAGAGATGGGATTGGATTTGGAGAGACAATAACATGCGCAAAGCTTCAAGTTCTACTCCGCTCTCTCTCTGTCCGATTAATAAAAGGATATATTGTGTAGAAGAAAAAGAGACGGCAACTTAGAGTGGTGTTGGTGGGGGAAATCAAAAATCGAAATTCAGCGATGAGTCATAATAAGAACAAGAAGAATAAGGACTTTGATTTTCTTTATTGTGACGAGAAGAAAAGTGAATGCGTATTATTATTATTAGTATTATTACTACAACGAGTAGTAGATGTGTTGTTTATATTCCCCAAATCCCAACGCTCCACATCTCAATCACACGCACCTAAATCACTAACACCAACCCTATCATCGATTCTTTCTACACCCTTGACATAAAAGAAAGTTCCAATCTAATCCTCTTCTTTTCCTTTTGATCGATACTACACCCTCATGGGTTGGCTTGGCTAGGCATAGGCTACACCCATTTCATCCTCCATAGCTCTACTAATTTTATTTTGCTGCGAATGGAGGCTGCTGGTGATGCCGGCGACGGGGAGGAGGTAGAGAAGAGGAAGGCTCCATCTGGAGGAGAGTTTAAGACTAAACGCAAAATGAAGACTGCGTCTCAGCTTGAGATACTTGAGAAGACTTATGCTGGTTTGTTTGTTTTTTTTAAAATCTCTCTCTCTCTCTAATTTTTATAAAAATATTATATATATGTTTTATTTTCTTTAAAATACTTTTTATTTGAAAATTTATTTTATTGGTTTAGTTTTAATTTTGCATTTGATGGATTGCAAGTATGTTGGGTGGATTTTGGGATGCCAAGCTGTTTCAACTTAACTGTTAATTGTTTTCGTATGCATTATACTTGATCTTAATGGTTTGCTTGTGCAATTCCTTCTTCTTTTCTTAATGATGTGTTGTTGTGAACTTATGGTTTCTTCAGCGAATATGTACCCACCGGAGGCACTAAGGGCCGAGCTTTCTGTGCAATTGGGTCTGTCTGATCGGCAGCTGCAAATGTGGTTTTGCCACCGGCGTCTCAAGGACAGAAACCCCACCAGTTAAGCGCCAACATAAAAGTTCACCGGCCCTTTCTTTTAAACCATCCGCTGGAGAGGAACTTGTGACCACTAGTGAGATGCAAAATGACCCTGCATTGGGACCTGCTCCTGAGTCAAGTTCGTTTGGCAGTATCACAGATCCATTGCGAGTTGCTAGACCCTCTGGGGTGGCTGTTTCAAGAATTTGCATTGCTGATGATGTTCCAGCAACAATGAGGTATTATGATCCACAGCAGTCAATAGCTGAGCTTAGAGCAATAACATTTGTTCAGGCACAGTTGGGGGAGCCATTGAGAGAGGATGGTCCAATCCTTGGGATGGAGTTTGACCCCTTACCTCCGGATGCCTTTGGTGCACCAATAGGTAAAGTTGATTCTTTGGACTCCTTATTTTCAATTTTTATGCTGGACGAGTCATACATCTAAATGTTTTCGTGATGCAACTAGTACTGTTGCATTTCTTATCTGAAATTCTGTTGGCATATTATGAAATGACATATCAAAAAATTCATTTACTTGAATGCAGTTGAACTACCAGCTTATTCCCAAAATTTCAGTCAGTTGGGAGAATGCAAATTTTAGTTAGATTGAGTAAGGAAGTTTTATTTGAAGCTTCAACCTTTCATAGTAGAATTTCATTAGAAATGCATGGTTACTGAACTAATAATGTTGGTTAGGTACATTTCACGTTGTTGTATTGGTATCTTTCAACGTGGAAGATTATTTCTTGAATCTCATTAGGTTAACGGGTTTGTTCAAATTATACCTATGCATAATGCATTTGTCCTCCTCTACAAAAGTGGTGGTGAGGGCCTTGGATAAAAATAAAGCTCCCTAATAGTTAAATTATTGAACAACTTTTTGCTATTTTTAATTTTTCCATAAAAGTCTTTTCTTTTAGACTTTCATTAAAAGTAACGACAAAATGCACGTGACATGAACGTTACATGTGGACCAATCAGATATTGCTAACATGACGACTTAACTTAGCTTTTAAACCTAATCTGACTAATTAAACACAACCCAAATCAGCCATTTATTATAATTAGCTTAAATTATTGATTTGAGTTGGATTTAATTAGTTCAAGTTTAGTTTAGAGCCGAGTTGGGTCGACATATCAGCAACATTTGATTGGGTGATGTGCATTATTCATGCCATGTTTTTTTGCCGTTATTTTTAATGAAAGTATAAGAAACAGTTTTCTGAAAATTGAAAATTACAAGGATTTTTGAGAATTTAAAAAATAAGAGAAATTTTAAAATTATTTAAACCACAAAAGAGTACCCTGTTTTTTACTCTATATTTTATTGCCATGCATATTATATGAATCCCTTTCCTTTATTTATTTAAAGTCATAAGTTCTTATTTCACCCTAGAAACTACAGAGGCATTGATGTGTTTTAACTTGCCTTCAATTTTTGGTTTTTTATTCCATGACACTGATGCTTACTATAATAGTTGAGCTCTCTCATTACTTCTATTGCAATTTTCAGCGCAACCAGGGCCAGGAAAGCAACCTGGATGGCCTTTTGAAGCTAAACTATATGAGCGATGTGATGTGCAAGTTGTCAAGGTTAGGATGCTTACATGAATGATATTCATATCATTGGAATTGTTGGTGTTTGTATTCATGATGGAGTCTATTCATGCTTTAGGCTGAGTAGCCTGGATAGGCATCGGCATATTTTGTGGATACATACAAATGC
This sequence comes from Erythroxylum novogranatense, assembly GCA_029891385.1. NCBI lineage: Eukaryota > Viridiplantae > Streptophyta > Magnoliopsida > Malpighiales > Erythroxylaceae > Erythroxylum > Erythroxylum novogranatense. The sequence goes on along the minus strand of JAIWQS010000159.1, from coordinate 10,627 downwards.
TTCAATGCTTTAATCTACCTCTCAAGTTCAACCTCATCTAAATTTTCTTTATCATGCATAAGGAATGAAGAATTGTACATATTGATGTTATTCATGTAGTTAATGATTGACGGTCTTCTTTTTGGATGTTGTGGAACCCATAGCAAGTTTCTATCATTACATAGTGGACAATGTTTGATCCTCTTGGTGCTATGTCATGTTCCATATGGATGTCACTATTAAAGTATTAAACTTATTTACTTTTAATATTTTGGATTATAGTATTTTGGCGCATAGGTTTTTGATATCGAAACATCCTTTACAACTTAAAATGATATTACATGTTCATCCCATGTTCTATATACTTTGATTTCTTTTGCCTCCCACCAATTATCAGCAAAATATATTGTTTCCTAGATGTAAACTGGATTTCTCTGTTGATTTGTAGTTCGAGCTTAACAAATTGTTTCACTTAATGCAATTGTTGTCTCCAGTTGCTATATGGTGATCTTTTGAGAAATGCCTGAAGTAATATATGCAATTTATTGTCGGCTGACCCCATTTTCTTCTTTTTTGGTTTATCAAGCTTCTTTTTTAAATGATTTCTTCATGAAGTAGGTTAAGGTTTTCAAATGTTTCCATAGTAAGCTATGCCTTTGTGGTGAATCACAAAAATAAGAAGTACAAGAACTGCTAAAGGAATCCTTTCGTTCAGCTTGCAAAGGTTCTTATTTCTATGCATCATATCCTTTGTAGAACCTTGCAATCATGTTTTGATTGAAAGCAAACATATTTGTTAAGTGATGATTTATGCATGCTAAAATTACTGTGTGGACATGATTTAATCCATTTGTTTTGGTGTGTTTTAATCTCTTACCACTTCCATTTCAATTTTTCTAGGTGGATTATGTTACTCAAGAAAATGTGATATTTTCATCTTGTAAATATTTAAATTGTTGAATTTAGGGTACAACTAGGGTTCTGCATGAGTACCAATTCCTTCCTCAGCAGCCAACTGTTAGAGGGGATGCTTATGAAAGAGTTGTCCCATCCTACCAATGTGGGTCATGTGCTGAGACTCAAAACGTCAAAACTGTACCTTTAGGTACTGCTAGTCCATTTGTCCGTTTAAATGAGCACGTGCCACCTGGATTATGTTTACAAAGTCAGGTTCCTACTTTAAATCTTATGGCCCAAGATGGGAGGCGGGTCATCTCTTGCACAAAACTGTTGGTGATTATGAAAATGTACTACCAAAAACCCATTCACAAATGTTGCTGCAGGCGCTAAGTTTGGTACTCAACCTATTATCGACAACCCTTTTACTCCAGCTGACAGGAAAGTCACCCATGATGAGGATGTTCTGCACATAGAGAGGAAGCGGAAGGTATTTATGGCTCATCTCTTCCTTTTAAGTTTATTGATACACAGTATTATTTTGTTCAATTCTCTGCAGGGTGAGGAGGCAAGAATAGCACGTGAAGTTGAGGCCCATGAGAAAAGGATTCGGAAGGAGCTTGAAAAGCAAGATAACTTGAGGCGAAAGGTTTGGTCTTATCAATCAAACTACTTCTGCAAACCTGTTAGGTTTATAGTGATAGTGTTGCTGGCTTTCCCTTTGTATTGTTTCTTCAGAGAAGAACAAATAAGAAAAGAAATGGAGAGACATGACCGTGAGAGGCGGAAGGAAGAAGAAAGATTTTTGCGTGAAAAGCAACGGAGGTGGAAAGATATCAACGAGAGAAAAGGCGTGAATTGGAGCGAAGGAGAAGTTCTTGCAGAAGGAATCTATAAGAGTAGGTTCAGCAATCCTAATGCTTAACTGTCATATTTTTACATGTGAACTATTAGTCAGTCGATTCAGCCTGGTTGAATAGTTTTTGTTGACATATTGAACTTTCATATTTAATGAAGTTCAAATTGGGGTGCCTCATTATATTTTAAAAAAGTAAATTTTAGTTGTATTCGTAAATTGTAATGTGTACAGTACATATGTGCCCTGTACTTGGTTGCAATCCCACTGGGTTATGTAGGGTGATGTTAGAGTTTGTACAAGCTCTATTGTTGGTCCTTATTCATTAGTTTAAATGTGTTGGTTTAATGATTTGTTGATTTGGTAAGTGATAAAATTTTATTAATTAATCAGGCTGAGAAGTTGAAACAAAAGAAGAACAACGTAGAGAAAAGAGGCAGCGAGACAAAAGCTGCTAATGAGAGAGCTATTGCACGGAAAATTGCAAAAGAATCCACGGAGCTTGTTGAGGATGAGCGATTGGAACTTATGGAATTAGCTACCTTGAGCAAGGGATTGCCTTCAGTTCTTTCTCTTGACTTTGAAACTTTACAGAATCTTGATTTATATCGAGGTTAATTATGTCTAACCCATTTTTTGTTTTCTGAGTACTTTGTTAATTTTAAATGACTTGTTTGTGAGAGCTATATTTTAAATTTTTTTCTAGGTTTCATATTTTAGAAATATGTTTTTCCTTGATCTTCAATGCTTGTATTTACTGCATTTGTATGAAGGTGTAATGTAAATAAAATAAATATAAATTTGAACTTTATATACATGTTGAAAAAGAAAAACTATTTGAAGCTGTTATCTTATAAGGACCAATATTGTCATGGTTTATATGATACACTACTTGAGTATCATATGATGTAATTTTGTCATGGTATATATGATACACTACCTGGGTGAAAAATCATCGATGTCTTAACAGTCATCACGTGGATGTACATGATTGTGATTTTGGTGGATTTTAGAATTAGTCCATATATTACTGATCTTGCTTAAATTTGAATGGCAATTTAACCTTTTGATTTTATGCCTTTTGTTTTACAGATAAGCTGAGTATGTTCCTCCCAAATCTGTGCTGTTAAGTAGGCCTTTATTAATTCAACCTTGGAGTGACTCAGAGGAAAATGTGGCAAATCTTCTAATGGTTAGTTGAAAGAGTTCTATAGGATTTTCATTTGATATGCTTTCCTATATTGGACAAAAGATTTAATTACTCTATCCTACCTATTCTTTTTACCATCAAAATGGACTCTAATTACAACTTTTTACTGAAAATGGGAAAACAAACTTGTATTTTTGTTTTGGTTTCCATATTGACTTCCTCTAACAATTCATAAGTTTTCTGTAATAACTGATGACCATTTACTTATACTTTCTGTCAAGAATACTATCCATGTGGATATATACAAGTTTCAATTACAAGGTCACCTGTTGTGGTTAATTGATCATTCTTATTCAATTCAGTAAAAAATTAATTATTTAACGTTTATCTTGAAAATCTAACACTTATCGTTCTTAATGAGGTTGATTGGTAATTCTCAATAACATGGGAGATCCTAGAACTAAGTTGAGACTGGTAATTTATTCCTTAAATTTGCACGAAAATGAGTTCGATTGATAATTGTCTATAACATAAGAAGAGTATAGAGCTAAATTGTGATATTGTGATAGGATTTGTAGGCCATTATCAGGAGTTTGATTAGTGCTCTGTAAGATAACATATGATGGTCTATTGCCGAAGCTTGATTTACAGCCCTTGGGTTGGGATCTATACTGATCTAGAGTTAAAATCTGTTAATCGATTATTGAGCCCAAAAACTTGAGGTGTTTCATGAGGTCTGGGAAATGATTCAAATACCATTTTAATATACCCCAACATGAAATGGACAATTACAACAATCACAAATTCACTATAAACGAGGGATTTGCTACTTGAACATGTCATTTCTGATGATACAAAGCTCCAATGTTGTATCAAATAACCATTTAACTTAAATGCTTAAGTCATCGGGTGAGGTCTAAATCGTTCATATCATTATAACAAATTCCTGGTACCCGTATATTTTCAGCTTTTGTTGTATGTAGATAACCCCAACTAATATTTTTGTTGGTCGGTATGTTCTATCACCTGTTTAACACACACACATGTGCTCTTACATATGATTTGCAATTGATAAATGGACATCTTCTTTCATGTGTTTAATGTGAACTGTGAACCTACAGGTTTGGAGGTTCTTGATGACATTTGCAGATGTTCTTGGGATATGGCCATTCACATTGGATGAGTTTGTTCAAGCTTTTCATGATTATGTAAATTCATTGATTTTCTTCTGAAATTATATAGGAGCTAGGTTGACTCCTACCGGTGTTTGAATACTTCTTTACTTTCAGGATACAAGGCTACTAGGTGAACTACATATTGCTCTTTTAAGGTCCATCATTAAAGATATTGAAGATGTAGCAAGAACACCTGCCTCCGGATTGGGAACAAACCAGAACACAGCTGTTAATCCTGGAGGCGGACATCCACATATTGTTGCAGGGGTAATTCCCAAGTTATTGGTTTTCACTAAGGCAACTTCATAGTCTCTCATTACTGATTCGTTTTCATTCAGGCATATGCATGGGGTTTTGATATTCGTAATTGGCAGCAGCACTTGAATCCATTAACATGGCCAGAAATACTACGGCAATTTGCTTTATCTGCAGGATTGGGGCCACAATTGAAGAAGAGGAATATTGAGCAGGCGCATCATGATAATGAGGTTGTCCCTTCTGTGTGTGGTTTTCATGTTTCAAACATGGAATGCCTTATTTTGTTTCCGTTGTTAAATACAATTGATTATGATCTATAGAAATATTTTATTAAGGAAAGTAGTTGGTGTATATAAATCAGTGATAATTTCATGCTCTGAGAGTGATTACTTCCACGTATTTTGTGTAAATTAGTATATTATTATTGACAAAGCATACCAATTTCAGATTATTTACACTATCTCTCTATACTGTATCGGATCTAGAATTTTTGTTTAGGGGGGCTAAGTATTTAGTAAATGGAAAAAATTATCTTTTCAATGTGGTCAAACTAAAATTAGTACACAGATTAGTGAGAAAAGAATGTCTTTTACGCTTCGATGGGAAAAAATTAGAGCTACGACAGGATTAGGAGTGAAAAACATAATGTTTGATCCTTTACATGCAATAAACAAGCATGCCCTTGTTGTAGGCTACCTTAGTGAGATGCATTTCCAAAAGTCCAGGAGTGAGTATGACCTCTTTGTCATGACCCTCTAGCTTTTGAATATTTTGACTAACCTAGCCAAACAACATAAAGCAAATGATGCTATGCACAACATTCCTGTCCTCTTTTCTTTTATGACGTATGTTTTATAAGCCAAATCACGGTGCAATTGGTGTGCTCAAGGGTATTGGGGTAGTTGCACTGGTTATATTATTATTTTCATATTTTTAAAAACATGTTCATTTAAGCGAGTACATTGTTGGATATTAGACTTTTTTTACACGTAGTAAAAATGATGTCAACTTGATTTTATGTGTTATTAATATAGAACTTTATTTTATTTATTTATTATTTATTAATTATTTTTCCCTCTTCATGTGGGTCATTTGGAAGCAGCTTCTCTACTAGTGAGAGGTAAGGTTGCGTATTCTTAGCTCTCAGACCTTGCATGACAGTAGGATTTCTACTGGATGTTGTTGTTAGTAATATAGACCTTATCTTAATGTATTAAATATTTTATATTTTGCAATTAGACTAGATGAATATGATCAGTTCATGTGTAGCTTATCTGACTAATTAAGTTCTTGACATGTTATTACCACCTTTATGATTGGGAGGTGTTAGAATCAGGGGTAGGAAAAGATCCAATTGAGGTAAAAACAGAGGAACTGATATAGAGATCAAGGGCAACCAAGGAAGAATAAGAGGAAATAGAGGATTAGAAGAATCATAAGAACAACACTCAGGAATATCAAGGAAATATAATGGTAGATTAGGGAGCAGAAACTAGAAGGGACAGTAAAGATGGGCAGCAGAATTGCAGAGGAAGACTTACGAGAATGGTGGAGAAGAAACATAAAGTACGTTTGGAAGAGCAAGTGAATACCTGAATTTCAATAATGAATGAATTATTCGAAACCTTTCTATAACAATAATGAAGGCATCTATAAAGACGGATCTTTATAGAGAAAATATTTTCTCGACCTTAAATCTGTAAGTTCTAATTAGATTTTAACTAAAAGAAACTAAGCATACTTTCAAGTCATATTTAGTTGGAATTTTAATTGAATGGTCTAACTTCATCCTTCATGATGGTGGTTTTAGGATTTGTTAATATTTTTCTTAGGACATGTGTTACAAAACTTTTCCAAGCTAGAAGAGTCTTATGTTACTGGTTTGTAGATTGATGAAGTTAAGATGTCAACTTACAAATTATCTTTATTGAGGTTCAAGAAGTCCAGTAGTTTGAGCATGTCTCAACAGAACTTTTCCCAAATTAGAAGAGTCTTTCTCCGCCAAGTAGGTTGTTAGGTGTCTTTCTTTCTTTGCTTTGTTGACTAGGCAAGGTGTCCTTCAAATAGAAAATTGTAACTATTACTAGTAATTGGTTGCTTATTTGGAACATACTTGAACTTAACACCCGCATTTTGTGAAAGGAGGCTTGAGTATGAATTTCGTTTGGACCTCGTCTAACAGCTTAAGCTTTTGGATTTGATCGTTTGAAAATGACCAAGCTAAGATTACTATGATTACTCATGCATCAAATATGCTATAAGCCTAAGTGTGTATATGTGTTTAATAGAGCAGAACTATTTGTATTTGTCAATTTGGTTGACTATCTTCTTTTGAGTGACAGTTAAGAAGGCACCCTACTGTATCTTACAAATGCAGTTTGATTGAAATAATTTTGATGATCAATGCCATTAGAAGTGCCTGTTGGGTCTTCCATTGAAAGATTGGAGTAAAAATTATTGGACAGAAATTTGGAGCTAATTTAACTGATTATCTCTATTGGAAAGCTGTTATGATTATTAATCTCCTCTCTGTTTTCATACTGTTATCCAAGAACCACAAATTAGTATAGGTAGTATAATCTTTTACCATATACGATATGCACAGACATGTATGAAGTTACTTTTCATAAATTTGCATTACTGTTGTAATCAATTTGATGGTCTTTTTTTACATTGTTCTGTTAAAAATTCAGGGTAATGATGGTGAAGATGTGATTAATAATTTACGCAATGGAGCTGCAGTTGAAAATGCTGTTGCTAAAATGCACGAAAGAGGGTTTTCTAATACCGCAGATCTAGGCATCGTTTGACTCCTGGAACTGTTAAGTTTGCAGCGTTCATGTTCTCTCTCTTGAGGGAAGCAATGGTCTGACAATATTGGAAGTTGTGGACAAGATTCAGAGATCTGGACTGAGGATCTTACAACAAGCAAGACACCAGAAGCTTCAGTTGCCGCTCGTTGTCCAGGGATACAAAACTTTTGAGAGAACAGCGCGTCAACATATTGTATGCGTCCTGCCTATAGGAAGGACCCTACTGATGCTGATGCAATTCTTGCCGCTGCCAGAGAAAGAATCAGAGTATTTACTGGTTTTGCAGATGGAGAAGATGCTGAAGATGCAGAAAGAGATGATGATTCTGAAAGTGATGGGCCAGACGACCCTGAAGTTGATGACTTGGTTACTGAATTAAAACCCAAGGAAGAGGCATATCCGGAGGAATGAATTTAATTCTGAAGCTGCCTTGAATCCGAAAACAGATTAATGAGGTTTAAGAACTCCCAATGGTGTCGATGATAATGAAAAAGTGCATGCTGAAGGCTTAAATGGTGCTAAGGATGTTGATACTTCTAGTGATCAATCTGTTGGGGTAGCTGGCGTCTGCACTAATCTTGATCAAGGGATGATGTTGATGAAAGTAATCTTGGGGAACCTTGGGTTCAGGTACTTATTGAAGCAAATTACTCTGATCTGAGTGTTGAAGGCGCCTTAATGCTCTTGTGGCATTGATAGGTGTGGCAATTGAAGGTAATTCCATCGCATTGTCCTTGAGGTATGACCTTTTCTCTATTAGTGCAAGTTTAGAGTCATGTTTTTGCTTCTTGGCCTACTGATATGAAAATTTTCAGGAGCGATTAGAAGCTGCAAATGCTCTTAAAAAGCAAATGTGGGCAGAGGCACAGCTTGATAAGCGTCGAATGAAGGAGGAATACATTGTCAAAATGCATTATCCACCATTTGTGGGGAACAAGATAGAGCCTAATCTTACAATGTCCACTTCAGAGTGTAAGGAAAGCTCATTCATGAATGACGATGAGAAATCTAGTGAGTTGCCACTTAATATAGTTCAGCAAGAACAGTTAAGCGTCTTGCAGGGTATCAACAATCATCTCAATAATATACCTTCTGAGAGGAATGTGGAAATTCAAGATTCCTCTGCTTGTCTAGATAATCTCTCCAACCAACAATTAGGACAGGTGGCTGAAAGGTCACGCTCTCAACTGAAATCCTTCATTGCTCAAAAAGCAGAAGAGATGTATGCCTATAGATCATTGCCTCTTGGCCTGGATCATGGCGTGTCGGTACTGGCAGTTTACCACGTCTTCTTCTACTTGATCCTGGAAGTGGCAGGATATTTGTTGAGTTACATGATGGTCGTTGGAGGCTTGTTGAAACAGAAGAGGTTTTTTTAAATATTATTAATACATATTTTCTTTTGTTACATAACTGCTTGTCTTTGAATGTGTGTTGATAGTATATTATCTTAATCAAAGTTTTATGCTTCCGATATGTTGTGTAGCTTGCATATCCTCTAGTTGGCACAAGATTTGTACTGGAAGAAAAAGCGAGAATCATATGCTATCTGCAAATTCTTTTTCTTTTCACTTTTTTAGGGAGATTTGTTTGCCAATTGGTATATGAGGAGGTCAATGAATCATTTACAATGTTTATTTTTTGTGTCTATTTCTTGGAATGCCTAATATTTGTATCCATCTTGTCGGCTATATGGTGCTTGGTTTTGATTGTTTGTTCAACATTTGCATTCAGGGTTTTGATTCTCTGCTGGCATCTTTGGATATACGGGGTATTAGGGAATCCTATTTGCATATGATGTTACAGAAGATTGAGGTTCCTTTTAAAAAGGTTGTCAGGAGGAACACACAACAAACTTACATGGAGAAGCAAAGTGGAGACCCGGTGCAAGCAGAAGCAGTTGGAATTACTTCCGATGCTGATATCAGTGCTAATATTGACATCCCAAGCAACTCTACATGGGTTGCAGATTTGGATATGAATCGCCATCAACATCTTTTAGAATTGAGATAGGAAGGACTGAGGCTGAGAAAAATCATATCTTCAAGAGGTATCAAGATTTTGAGAAGTGGATGTGGAAAGAATGTGCTAATCATTTGGTTTTACGTTCCATGAAGTGTGGGAATAAAAGATGTGAACAGATCCTAAATGTTTGTGATTACTGTCATGATATTGTTTTTACGAGGACAACCAATGTCCTTCTTGCCATAAGACATATGAAGCGTCTGGAAGCAACTTGAACTTTTGTAATCATGAAGATAAACATATTATGGACAGGGATAGCTCTTTGTATGCTTCAGCCTCCCCGGAATCAGATTACTGAAAATGCTTTTAGCCTTAATCGAGGTAAGTGACGATTTTAGACAGCTAAAAACATTGAGTTGTAAATTATAGCTTGATGATTTTAATGATCTGTTCTTTGCTTCCGTCCTCCTTGTTTTGAAGCAGTTTGTTGTTACATTTTCTGTGTGCTTGCAGGTGTCAATTCCATCAGAAGCTCTTTTACCTCTTTGGACCAATGACTATAGAAAATCATGGGGTTTAAAGCTGTGGTACTCAGCATCAGCTAAAGACCTTCTTCAGGTTTATGTTGGCTTTATTGTTGTGTTTCCTTTTAATATTTTTATGACATAATAGATATATAAACAATGTTCTATCACTATAATGATGAGTTGGCAAAACATAAACAAAGGTGCAAGGCCTCCACAATGCTTCTGGGAATTATGGCAGGGCTTGGGAAACAGACAAGTTCTTAATTAGAAACTATCTCTTGGTTTTCTGTTACCTTTCAGAAAGTTTGTCTTCTTAATTAGATTGGAAAAGTAGTTGATTTTTTACATAATCTTAGGTATATTAATATTATATATCTTATCCTAGCTAAAGCAGTCCTCTAGACATCCAGATATGATCTAGTGATGTCTTTTTTGGCGCTATGACTAGAAATCATTTATCAAACATCAGCATGAGGTATTTGACTTTATAATAAAGCTAACCGCAAACCAGCACTTGCTGTGGTTATTTAAAAATTATTTTAGTTTTATATTTACTTATTTATTCTATCTATCAAATGCACTTCTATGTTTAAATTAAATATTAGATGATAAATAAAATATAAAGATACTCTTTTTATTTCTATTTATAACAAAAACATAATTACATTAGCTAAATTAAAATGAAGCTGAAAATCGTAGCTACTTCTATAACTTCTATAATCTTAATATTATAAACAAGAAAATAATAGAAGTTATTTCTTCTTATGTTTTCATCACTTTTGTAATATAAAACAATATAAGACTATAAATCTATTTCTAGAAAAATTGATCCTTCCATCTTTTAATTGGTCTTTTTTGTTAATCTTTTGTATCTTAAAAGGTTAATGTATATATAATCTAAGAGGATGATGTGATTTGAGAGAATTCATTAAGTAACATAAATAAGGTATTTTATTTGAATTTTCATGTATTATCCCACATGGTATTTAATTGAGTTAAGTCTTTTA